>VRLP01004619.1:7500-30000 GCA_009660295.1 Lophius piscatorius
CATTCCCAACTCATCATTTCATGTGTACAAGGGTCCGGATGGGTCCCCCGAACCACCACCACCACCCCCACCACTCTCACCCCCGCCCCATCTCCACGTCACGTGATTAATTCAATAATTAATGCGGGGCTTGCGGGCTGGATTTGTATTTGTCAGGAATGTAACGGTGAGTCTTCAGCGTGTCTGACGTCGAAAACTCAACTGTCCTTAAAAAAAAAAAAAACACGAGCCCCCCTATAGCAGCTGAGAGGGGGGAGAGAGAGGGAAAAGGAGAGAGAGGGGGAGAAGAGGAGACGCCGAGAAACGCCAACGGAGAGAGAGAGAGAGAGAGAGAGAGGGGAAGGAAGAGAAAAGAGAGAAGGAGGCTGCAATAAAACAAATTTGGACGGGTGTGCGTCTTTCGGGTCGCTGTGGACACCGTGAGTATTGCGGAAGGAAGGGGACTGCATGGGGGGAAAGCACTCTTCTTCTTCCTCATCTTCTGCGCCGCCGCGCCGCCTTCGCCCGCATCCCACCAGTGAATCATAGGCTTTTTTACCGGCGCGGTAACTATGCCCTCCAATACCGATCGTTTACCGTGTTTTCTCATCCTGCATGTTGCCGTGGTGTTTACACGTCTCCCCCACCCATCATCATCATCAGCCATTGTTTAGACTTATAGGTTGAAGCGGTGCAGCCTGCTAACCGGAGAGCGAGAGAGAGAGAGAGGGGGGAGAGAGAGAGGGAGCGATCCACTGTGAGCCGATGGCTGTTTATATTTTAAGAAGCACTTGGATATTCTCCTCCATCTTTCTCCCATCACCTCCCGTCTGGCTCTACATCTCTCTCTATCCGTCCGACTCTGTCCATCCCTCTCTCTCGCCGCTCTCTCTCCCTCTCTCTCTCCTCTTCCTCCCCAACCAGCTACTTCTCTTGATTTATAGTGAGGCAGAATGTCAGCGTGTGGCCGCGGCTGCCATTGTGTGTTTGTGAGGGAGTGCTGTTGTTTATGGTTGTGCCCGCAATAAATCACGAATCCTCCGCTGTGGGAAGACGGTGAGGAAAAATGACGGTCGATGGACCGATGATGTACCGGAATGAGGAAGGAGAGGAGGAGATCTCGACTCATTGCTGTAGCGAGGTTCTGTTTCGGTTCCCCTCATTCCGGTGTGTGTGGTATGAAGGCTTTCCCTTCATACCACACACACACACACACGCACATACCACACACACACACACACTCACACACACACACACACACACACACACACTCTCACACATCTACGTATTCAGTAGTACTTGAGGCGTTTTCTCCTTTTTCCCCCTCTCAGTGTGACGGTTCTGGTCCGTAGCTCCGACTCTAGAATTGCTGCGGCGACCAATTAACGAGAGATTTGTTAAATTTCGCACGCGGGGCGCGCGCCTAGGCCGCCGTGAATTCTCATAGTCAAAGCTGCCGGCCATGAAAAGCTCATCCATCCGTCTGTGGGTTGTGGGGGAGCCAGGAGGGCCAGTCTGAGGTTCTGAATGTTGAGCCGGCTCCTAGAGCACAGTCACCCTCCGGGCCCTGGTTCTGCTGTGGGCACCGGCACCAGAACTTGTCTGATACCGGCACCAGAACTTGTCTCGGATGTTTCGGTGCTTCTTTCCCAGAGAAGTGAAATCATTTGAACTCTGAAGCAGATATTTGACGTGGACCCTCTTCACCCTTAAACGAGATGTTGTCCCGCTTCTTTCCACATGCATTTTTTTCTAATGTGTTTTCTTTGGATGTCTGCTGGAATGGAGCTGGACGCCATTATTCATGTCGGCGCTCCGGGTCTCTGCCTTTGCTCAAACCCTTCACCGTGAATCAGACCTTCTTTTTTTTCTTTCCAAAAGAAAATAACATGCAGAGATGGAGGGTTTTTTTTCTCCCCCCCACACCAAAATTTGGCTGCTGCCTTTTTATAAATCAACTTTCGGCTCCATTTTTATTCAGGTTCTGCTGCAGGAAATCAAACTTACAGGGACTGAAGGAAACATTGGACCTGCTGTCATTTTCAGCTTTTCCCACTGCAAGTAGCGAGCTGGTGAGGGGGGTGGAGGGGTGGGACGGAGAAACTTCATTTCTTCGGTTCACCCCATAACTCAATGCAGGAGATAAAAGTGTTTGAAGTTGCCGCTCCTTCACGGAGAGCAAGAAGAACGGAGACCGTGAACGGCGCTTTGAATCGGTTTATTACACAGACAGAATCCTTAAAGAGACTTTTACAAACATTACAAGGAAACAACAAGAAGAATAAACATAATCATAATAATAAAATAATAGTAATATGGTGGATGGATGGATGGGTTTATAATCACATTTCTATGCCCCCCCCCCCCCCCCCCCCCCCCCCCCCCCCCCCCCCCCCCCCTCCACTTCTTCCAGTGTAAACCAGTCTAACCGAATTAGATCGTCTCCGCTGCGTCTCATCTCATAATAACGGCAGTTGCAGCAAGAAGCAGCACTTTTCAAAATGTATATGCCTGCCGTCCTCCAGCGCGTCAAAAACAATAATCCGCCTCGTTCCTGCCGACAGAGAGTAAAAGGGGGAGTGTCATTATTCCCGGTATCCCTTTCATAGAAACACTGAGATATTCTTCTCGGTATCTCATCTGGTGTTTTTGGTGACAGAGAAGTGTTGGACTTATATCTGCAGACTCCTGCGTGCAGGAGGCGTGACCCCACAAAAGAAAGAAAATAGCCGAATCATCAATTCTTCAAACTGCTGTGTTTAAGAATAATAATAATAAGAATGATACTATTCAGATCTTCAGGGAGGGAGTGAAAGGACCCCTCGCTTTATCTTATCTAATCCCAGACATGTATCCACGGTTAAGTGTGTTTTGGCTGGCTGGATCAAACGCAGCTGAAATAGTTCAAATATTTGCACGGCGGTTGAGAAATGATATCAGTGCGTGTCTGACATCCATTCCTGCTGCAGGCAGGAGGCTGACTTCAGCTCCTAAAGGGCCTTCATGCTCTCAGCTCTCTCATTATTACATCTCTTCCTGCTGATGCTGCTGCTGCTTCTCTTTTCACGCACGTTGGTTTCCCGCCTTTACAACCCCCGGATTCCCCGCGTTAATGTCTAACCTGTGAGCCAGGAGCCTTTTGTGATGGTGCGGACGTCCGAGGCTGGAATTAATGTTTACACCCAAACCTGCAGCCGGGACAAAAGCCTCGTGGTCTTAAAGGAGAACAATAAGACTGAAGGGAATTTCGGCAGATGACTTCTCTGCGCTGTAGAATGTTCATTCTGTTTCTAAGAAGTGTGTGTGTGTGTGTGTGTGTGTGTGTATGTGTTCATCGGATGGTTGCATGGATGCCTTAAAGCCTTCTCCTCACCACATCACCGGCACCGACTTTAAATTCTGCACATCTCACTTAACCGGATGCAAATTAGTAAGATAGTCATCACGGGATAATCCCGAAAGCTGCAGGGAAAAGAGTTAAAAATGTTGATTGGAAGGGAGAAGTTCGAAAAGAAGCTGTTCCTGCAGGCTGAGTCCAGTTTACTGCCCACCGGGACAGAACCACCCTCTTAATGCAAACGGTCAGAGTCAGACCCACGCGTCTGACTGACTTAAAGAGAGTTGACATGTGGACAAGACTCCACACAAGGATTGTCTTCCTACTCAGGATGTCGGCCATGTTGTCTCCCCCCCTCCCCCCCTCCGCGGCTTCACATGCAAAAATAAAAAAATAAATGAATAAAAGTAAGAAACATGCGACGAGAGATCATTGGGACTCTTTTCATGAAGAAACCTTCTCACAGACTTTATAATCCATTAAATAATGTGAGCCATGCAAAAAAACATCTAGAGTCATATCTTACCATAAAACAAGAAACCATCTAAACACAGACGCTAAACTGCCTCTAAAATAAAGATGGACTAACAAAAATCACTTGCATCTATTTATAGCTTCGTTTCATTATTTGTGCATGTTAAGAGAATTATCTGAGAATTTAAATGAGCATTTATTTTCTCATTATGTCCAAATATACATTAAGACTTCTCTGTAGGTTGTCCCACCCAGTCAGGAATAAACGTGGAAAATAAAAATAAATAACGCAAAAACAAAGAGAGCAACACTCTTGTAGTAAAGAGTTTAAAGGAATGACATCATAATATTGGTGCTTATTCAAATCCGACCTGCAGTTTAGTTTTCAGGAATGTTTTTCAGGCCCTTATATTAGTCACAACTAGACAAAACCAGTTGAATTTCCCCTCCAGTTGAAGCGAAAAGGCAAAAATCCTGAGAGCAATGGAAGCCCTTTGATTTAAACCGAAGAAGGGATTCTTCGAGGAGAGTCCAACATAAATCAGAGCGCGCGCGGCCTCATAAATCTGGAGCCGCTGGACGTTTACGAGCCGAAGATTTAAGTGTGGCGAAAATAATGTTAACAAAATAGGTTAACGCGTGTTTAAATCAACTCTAACAACAGGGATATATGGAAAAGTAGGCTAATGTGATTTATTATTTAAAGCATTTACAGTATTGACAAAAACCAACAAGGCATTAATCTTATTATTCTTATTATTCTTATTATTCTTATTATTCTTATTATTCTTATTATTCTTATTATTCTTCATTATTCTTATTATTCTTATTATTCTTCATTATTCTTATTATTCTTATTATTCTTATTATTCTTCATTATTCTTATTATTCTCATTATTCTCATTATTCTTATTCTTATATATTATTATTCTATTCAATTATTATTATTACAACAACCAGAATTGTCTTATCTCCTAAAAAGCCGTAAGATCCAGTCTCGCGCTCCGTGCTCCCGGTACTTCCGGGGCTCTTCCTCTTGGACACGATTACCAGTTCGGAAATAAATCAATAAGAAGCCTTGCGCTAATTTATAATCGTCAGCGCCGGGCCGGTGATTCAAAGCACGTGAAAAATGAGCGGCTGAAACCGTATCCAGATCCCGAGCGGCGTGCGCGAGAGCGATAAGGGAGACCGGGCTGCTGCGCCGGAAACGTTTCCACGAGCAGGGATCAGGCGCGAGCTTTTCCCCTCTCTTCTCTCCCTCTTTTATCACAAACTAAAAATAATGTCTCTGCTTCGGTGTGATTGAACTTCTCTCTCTTTCTTCGTCCTCTCCGTCGCTTCATCTCCCTCACTTTTGTGTCGGTGTGAATGCGCGCGCGCGCCTATGTATGGCAATAAAGGCATGTCTATACGCGTGGGTAGATAAGACAAATATACACGGAGGGAGAGGGAGTGAAGCCAAGTGCGTTTGTCTGGGAGGAATTTAGCCTGGAATCTTGTACCTGTGAAAATCATTTAATGTGTTGAGGCCAATAAAAACAATCATAAATAAAGTATTAGTATAAAGTATAACGTAGTGGTGACGTAACGGGTTCTGTGAACAAAAACAGCGAATGGAGTAGTTTCCCCTCCAAACAAATGTGAGTGACTCTATTACATGTTTATTATTGTACTGTGCGGTAAAAACGTTTTTTACCGCACAGTACAATAATAATACAATAATAATTTTTTTTAACAACTCTTTGGGATTTTATCCAAATGTAAAGTACGTTATAAATTAAATGTATTCTTCTTCTTATTATTATTATTATTCTTATTATTATAAGGTCTGTGTAGAGGACGTGTCGGTGAGGATCGACTTAAACACGCCTGTTAGATCAGGTTTAGCTTGAATTTAAATGATTGGCCTGACGCCGTTCTTAAATGTGGATTTTATTTAGATTAATATAAATCTCATATAATGTAAATGGCCATTTAAAAATTCTGACCCTATTTTATTTAGGGTTTTTTTTCGCACGAGTGGATGAGCTGCTCAAATCACAGTGGAATTCCTTCCTTTCCTTCCTCCTCTCAACTCCCTGCTCCCTCTTCCTCTCCTCTGATCGCTCCCTGTGTGACTCCATGTAATAACCAACATCTGGGCCTGGCGCGGGCAGGACGGACACGCAGGTCACGGTGAACTTCACTAACCCCTTGGCACACCTCAACCATTCTCCCCCAACGGGCAGGAGTCAGAACCCCCAACCCCCCCCCCCTCCGTTCCCCAGACTCCCGTGGATGGTCTAGCTGTCAGTCCGTGGGCCGGTTCAGGAACAGTTCACGGTGTCAATCCACCATCATGCACCCGCAGAGCTAGGGAGAAGGAACAAGCCACTGGTCCAAGAGGGGGTGACCCCAGCGGGGGCGCCGGGCTGAGGGAGAAGGGGGTCCCGCGCCTCTGAGTCTTCTGCCGATTCTATCTGACGCAGAGAAAAACCCGCACAGCTGATCTTCAGTGTTTGATGTGGAATAGTTTGATCCACAGACTCCAGGTCACGTGTGAGGGCTAAACCGGCCAGCTACTAGCTAATAAAACCAAAACCAAACAGCAGCAGTGAGTGTTTAGGTGAAGGAACATGTAGCAGACGACTGGAGCAGAACCAGAAGGTTCTGGCAGAAACAGTAGTGGTGAAGTTGAGACGGACAAGAGAGTCCAGAGAATAAGGCGTCTCTCGGTCCAGAAAAGCCCAGGCCGAGAGGTTCTGTTAGGTTCATGCGTTTTCAGTAGAATGTGGGTCGTGCTCGTGTCGTAGCCCGGCCCTTCGCCCTGGTACCGGTGGATCGGTCGGCTAAAGCTCCAGAGCCTCGACGGTCGGTGCCGGCCCAACAAACACCAGGCCGCCGGACGGGGAATTCTGCTGCACTGGCAGAGGGGGAGGGTGGGGGTGAGCGCGCGCACGCGATGTGTCTTTTAGGGTAAGGTAGCACCGCGAGCCCCAGACCCAGCAGACCCTACCAGCCAGCGCGCGCTAGTGGGATTTGGTTGTAGGAGATTTATGGCGGAGTCCATTCAGGATTCCTGTCTGTTTCCCAGCAGGCATGTAAACGTCCTCCTCTCTGATTACAGACGACAGAATGAACCAACATCATAACCGCACGCGCTAGTGTTTTATAAACCACCGGTTACCGGCATCACCGCTGAATCTCACCGGTGTTGGACTCGAACCTACGCTAGCAACAAAAAAAAGCAAAAACGACTTTGCGTAATTACGCACAGACAATCAGTGGAAAACTCGTCCAGGACATTCCCAAGGATTCTGCCGCCGTGTCCATCCGTGTCCAAACAAACCGAGTCCAGAGGAAAAGCAGCACCAGAGGAGGAACGACACCGTGAGAGCGCAGGTAAGGTCTGCCGTGATGCTGCTCACTCCCAGTCCCGGTGTGTGTTCCCGTGCTGTCCCCGTCCCACGCGCTCCGCGGCTCGACATGTCATTAATTATCTGTGGTGTGACCACGGTCTCCCTGAAACATCCGGGGTATTCCCACGTCAGATCTACCGCCGGCCTAAAACTTTTTTCCCCGAGTGTGCGTGAATGCAGCTGAAGACAGATGCCTCAGAGGAGGTAACAGATAAGGACTCCTCGCCATCTTCCCTCTCTCTCTCTCTCGCTCTCTCTCTCTCTCTCTCTCTCTCTCTCTCTCTCTCTCTCTCCTTTCTTTGCAGCATGAAGTTCTGCTTTGGACAGAGAGTTGGTTCCTTTGTGCGCGTGACACGTGGAGAATGAGTGGTGGTGAATAGAGAGCCGGCGGCTAGGTGTGAAGAGAGAAGATGCATGTTAGCCACGCAGTGATTTATGATAGTGTGAATAGATTGCTTACTCAAGAAGCCGCCCCCCTCTCTTCCCTTCCTTCTCTGGTGTCCACGGACTGTCGTGTCCTTCCCTGCCCCCAACCCAACAAATCCACCAATGCTTCTCCAAAAACGCGTTTCAAGGAGTCTAAGATGTTCGTGCAGAAATAAAGTGTGTGTGTGGATCTGTGAGGCGTTTATGACCTAATCCACATTTATTCCTGCCACTGTGGGGTTTTGTCTGTGGACGTGATTATGTGAGGGATGATAGAAGAACATAATCAGGTTATGCGTTTATTCAGTGGGTTAATATTTGTCCATAACATTTATCACTTCAGTATTTAAAGAAAAATCTCACCTTCACCTTCACCTGTTCAGTTTTCTATTCAAGCACAGAAGTGTCCCGTTTTCATTTGTTTGTCAATAATACTTAAAGAAATGGATTTAATCTAATATTAAAATATATTTGGGATCTTCTGGAATCAAGAAAAGAACACATTGATATTTATAAAATGTACATTTATTAAAAAAGAAAACCCTCATCTGATTCTTATTAGAGTTAAAGTATCTGTATTTTGTATTTCCTGTATTTATCAGAATTCCTGGAACATCCAAAAACTTTCTCTAAATAAATGACCTAAAAATCTTTAAAAGAAAGATACTTTTTTACAAGATTTAAGATGAAGTGAAACTACTGAGTGTTTTTTTACAGTCTAGATCCGATAACAGGAATCATGAAAATGACAAAACTCAACCCTCCTGACAAACTCATGCGTCTTTACTCCTGACTTCCTGCATGACTTCATGTCCTTCACACGTCCTTGGGAATCAGAAAACCACCTTCTTCAGAACCGACCAGGTCCACTTCACCTGTGATCGGGAGACTCGGGTCGGCAGGGTCAGATCTTTATCGTATAGTTGAGCAGAAACCTGCTGAACCTGGAGGTTTTCATTCACATCCTGGTTCAGAGAGTGGAGTCATGAGAAACCCACAGCTGATCCAGAACCACTGCCATTTAATGGATTTTTTCAAACGACGGGCCGAACTGCAATCAGAGTCAAACAGCGGGGGCCACCAGCCGAACGCCGTCTCTAAGCAGAGAGGTTCTGACAGCTCTGAGATCCATCCGGCCTCTCGCTCCTGCTGGAACCGGCCCGTCTGCTGCTCAGCCAACAGGCCCGATCATATTACAGTCACCAGGCTGCTTATTCTGATCCGTGTGTCAGAAGACGAGCACGTCCTCAGGAAATGGATCCGGGCCTGTTGGGCCGGTGCAGACTGGTCACCGACCGCCCGACTGTGACCAGCCTTCAAATAACACCTTAGGAAAGATACCTGTACGCGTTTAACGCCAAACCAAAATCACTACAGATGCAGAACCGGTGGAACCAGTCTGACCCGTTGGTTCCAGTCAGCGGGTCAGACTGACTGAAACCAACATTAGTCGTTTATTCGAGAAGTGGACGTGAACTGAAAACCCCTCGGCTCGTTCTCGGCGGCGAGGGGCTTCCAGAGCGCCACATCCTGCTGTAAACCTACCCAGCAGCTAATGGAGGAGGGCCGGAGTGTCGGGTTTCCCACAGGATCCCACACTGTCCTCTGGACGCTGCTGCTGATGGACTCCAACAGCGGCGCCGGAGATTTTCATTGTGACCCTCCAAATCACTACAAGCACATTTTGATCTCTGGGATCACTTCTTCTTCTTCTTCTTCCTCTTCCTCTTCTTCCTCTTGGCTTTAATGTAATGTATCCTGTATTCATCACATCCAGTCACACTCAGTACAACCCACAGACATTATATCTCTGATGTGGACCAGTCCCTGCTGCCCCTGTGAGGCCCCCGGCCAGCATGTTGGGTTCAGGGTCTGGCTCAAGGACCCTACAACATGTGGACCAGCTGGGGCTCAAACTACCTTCAGGGTTCTGAGCTACAGCCGCCACACAATGACGTAATAAACCACCTCCACTCTAGAAACTAGAATGGTAGTGAGAGATGAAGATTATCTGTGGAGGTATAGCCTCAAACACGGACACACGTCACACACTTAACCGTTTTAGTCCGTATCTCCTCATTGTCTGTCAGCAGGATCACACAAACGTTATCAACCAAACATCAGGTACGTCACAGGAGGAGCTGGGCTTCAGGCTGGAGACCTGGACACATAAATATGACCGTTTGTTGTTGTTTGGGTTGATAACTTTCCCCAGCATAGCATTCCCCTAATATTTCAACTTTTGATTTTATAGGTTTTATTTCTCATTTCTTAATAAATATTTCCAAAGTGCTCATGTAAGAACATCACATTTATTCAGTTAAATATACAAATGTGTAAGATCTGAGCTAAGCTTATTTAGCCACCCTATGCTAACAACAAGGGCTAACAACAGGGTGTACAGTTTTGTGAATATATCCACATCACTATCTTTTATTTCATCTACTTTTGAGGAGGTGTGCTGAGTGCTAGTGTAAATAAACCAATGTTAGTTATAGTGAGAAAATAAATTACATTTATTTAGTTCTCTTTTTATTTCAGCTAATTTCAGTGAGGTTGTTGAGTGACTGGCTACTTGTAGCTCGCTAGCTTGGTAGATTGGTAGTAGTAATAGTATTTTTGTCTGTTTTACATCTGATTTTCTATTATCATTTTCCAAATAGCCAATTAAAATGACAAATAAGTAGAATATTTAACATTTAAAGAGACTTATTAAAAACGCATGCTAATCTTTGTTATCTTATCTGATAACATTAAACATTTATATTTCTAATTGAATCTTTGGATGGACGTTTTTATTTAAAGGCTCCAATTCAAACTCATGAACAATAAACCTCTTATACGTTTTTTGTTGCATTATTAACTTAAAAAAAATATATAGATAATAAAATATATAATATTGTTTGCTAAATAAAAAGGAGCCAAATCCCGGCTCCGCCCCTTTCTTCAGATCTTTATCACAGCTCATTATCATAAGGTTCTCTCTTAAAAACTTTAATAATATTAACATTTGAATTTATTTTTATTCATTTGAGTATAATAATCTATAAAGTTTGAACTCACACACTATTAACGTTTCTTAAAGTGAAGCTTAGAACAAAAACATTTTTATTTAGAGTATTTAGATGGAAGAGAAAAACGTGCCGTCACCGTCTAATCCTTTGATTTAAATACTGTATGTTAACTTTAATACTAAGACACTCACTATATTTACAAACCATTACTTTAAGCACACACACACGCACACACACACACACACACACACACACACACACACACACACACACACATCCATCCATGTTCTTCCAGGGCCTGACAGACTTGGTGAGGATGGCACTTTTCATGGCTCTGGAGCAGAGGGGGCCGTTCGACCCCCTCATCTACCTTCCTCTCACCACACTCATCCTCTCTCGCTCTCTCTCTCCTGGTGTCAGGCCTTTCTTTGAGTTGGAGGTTAAAGATTAGCATCTCTGATATAGATTAACTCGCTGTCAAAGGAAGGCGCTGATGATCTGAGTTCCTGGTTCAGGACTCTTGGTGACTCGGGGCAGAGTTCTGAAGGAGGACCGCTGACCCGGCCTGCAGCAAGATAGGACGGGATATAAGACACGCACAAACATCTAGCAAACAGCTCCGTTTCCCCACTGAACAACATAATAAGATCGTTTCTGCCTTTTAATCAGACTCCTTGATCGTGAAAACAAACCTGTAGCATTTGGAGAATTTCTCATTAATATTAGATTTATTCAAGAAAAACAACATTTCACCGACAGGAAGTCTCTTCAGGAGCAAACTCCAAATATCCTTCACGACACATGCCCTACTCTTCCTCCCAGTTCCATAATTATTCATGTATTTAATGTTTAACTTCCAAAAAAAGAAGAAAAAAAAACATCTTGCAATGCTCAAAAAAAAAATCTGATTTCTCCCTTTTTTTACGAATAAGTTTCGTAAAAACCAAAGTTGATCCTTCCTACAAGGCCTTTATCATAAAATAAAAACAAAGAGCTTCTGAAATATGTTTGATTTTCACAGGCGAATCTCCTCTTAGGTATCTGTGTATGCTCTCTCTCTCCCTCTCTCTCCCTCTCTCTCTCTCTCTCTCTCTCTCTCTCGCTCTCTCACGCCTCAGTAGTAAATATCTAGGCGCTGGAATCAGTGTTGAAACGTTGTCATCGGTGTGAAGCAGGAGGGGAGGAGATGAGATGTGTCTCTGTGTGTGTTTGTTTTCTCGGGGCCAGTTGGCGCAGCCGTTTGGCGGTGTTAGCTTAGATGCTACATGACCGTTGAAGCTCATTACACTTCAAGGAGATCTTCAAACCAGCTCCATGAAACATGTGGTCTCCCCCTCAAAATAAACACGGCCCCTTATTCCCAAGGATGTGATCGCGGTCCAACAGGACCAAAATGGAATGATTTGATAAAAGTATTTATGATGTTAGCTTCAAGTTGTTTGAAGTGCTGTCATGTGACCGGACCACCAAAGTCTCATTTCATGTGTGACCCAGGGTCTCAGAAGCAGCATAAGTGCTCTGTGCGCTGCTTCTAACGTAAGTTCTTCCCATCAAAGTGAGGCAAAAACAGGGAGTTCTGAATGACTTGAATTCACTAAACTGAAATTCTAACCCTGGATATCATTTGAGAGGAATGTTGGGGGCCGGCGGCCAACCGCTGCCGCTGGAAATGACGTCAAACCCAGAAATCTGGAAACTGGATACACAAGCTTGGCGGGGCGGGGCTTGTTCGGCAGATAGGTTGTTTGGGGCCAGGACAACTTAAGGGAATTGTCCACGGCGCTGGTCTCCGTCTGAACAGGGAATGTTGGACGAGCTGCTGAGGCGGGAAATAAAATGTAAAGACGTGGAATTCTGCATTATATTCAAAGAAGTCACTACATTCAGCCCGACGCCGCAAAGACGACCCGTTACAAGCATTAAAGACGCCACTCTGATTAAACACATTTAGGGTTCTGATTCTGCGTGTAAACATCGGCGTCGGCGTTTATCGCGTTGACTTAAAGGACGTGAAGTTTTGCGACACCATGAATCTAAAGTTGGACCGTTTTTCCTGTAAATCCTGCTGACTTTTAAAGCTTACCGGGTTTTGGATATAAATCACACGGTACTGCATCAAATAGAATTTTGTAGGACTTTGCATGTTGGGTTAATCATTAAATAAGTCAGCAAAGCGCCTGCCAGGTCAAAGGTCACGTGTGCAGATGTCACTGTGTAGTATCTCTTAGCTCCTCCCCTAAAACACCAGCAGCACTTTTTGTACTAAAACTCAAAGTTCTGAGCGGGTTTGGTTCTAGGACTCTGTGTTCCTGTTTGTTTCAGGGCCATCGGCGGTGAAAGAAAAGAATCAGCACAATCCTGTGGCGAAGGTTTTCCATCTTTATTCCTTTATGGTCAGATTGACTTTAATCAGCGTGGAGGAGGGTGTTTGTGTGTGTGTGTGTGTGTGGGGGGGGCTGATGCTGGCCAGAGAAGACCCCAACACACCAGCAGAGATAAGAGTTGGGCATGGAGATAAAGTCACCTCTGACCCACACACACTCCTTCACCAGAACCACTTAGGAGCAGAAAGGTCCAACAGTCCTCTGTCACACAAATCTATTCATGGTTTGGACGTTTGAAGTTTTCCTTCACTACATCGTGATTTTGACATTCTGTGATGTTTAAAAGAAAAAGGAAAACGACTTTATACAGAAGTAAATATATATTTAAAAAAAAAACTACACTCAGATTCCAGTAGAGAAAACTTCTTTTTGAGGAAATGGACTTTGGCACTTTCATTTTTGAGTGTAGAACCTTCTGTGGAGTACGGGCCTAAACACTGTTCCATCACCCTCAGACAGGTTCTGTGGTTCTTTCACCTGTGTTCTGGCCCTTCATGCAAACAGACCCAGGGTCCAAGATGAGAAAAACACTTGTCTGCGTTGTTTGATTTGGCTCCAGAGCAGGAGC
The DNA here is from genome assembly GCA_009660295.1 of Lophius piscatorius. Taxonomy (NCBI): domain Eukaryota; kingdom Metazoa; phylum Chordata; class Actinopteri; order Lophiiformes; family Lophiidae; genus Lophius; species Lophius piscatorius. Next base: position 21,084 of record VRLP01004619.1, read on the forward strand.
TCTCATTCCGTCTGAAAGTCCTCCCTCTCTCCATCTGCCTCCTCTCCACTCAAAATTTGGCTCCTCAGCTGTTCTGGGCTCTGGAGGCGGCCTCCTCCTTTTGTCTTGGCCTGCAGGCTAGCTGGCTAAGCTAGTCGGGGCCCCTGCTTCACTCTGGTGGCAACTTTGGACTAGTCCACTCCTGCTCCAGGCTCCAACTTTAAGGCTCACCCGTGGGGCTGAGGGGGACGTGGGGAGGAGACCCAGGCTGGTGCTGCGATGGGGAAGGACTGAACCAGAGTTGTGCGTGAGTGCATGACCAGAAAACAACTTTGTAGAGGGAGAAGAAGTATGCAGGCCTTGCAGTAACAGTGGTATTAACAGCAGCAGTAGTGGAGGACTTAGTAATAGTGGATTCGGTCATGGCGGCAGTGGTGGTGGTGGTGGTGGAGGAGGCGGTGCAGGCTGGTACGAGGAGGTCGGAGGATCCTTGCTTTGATTTATGTGTTTGGGGAAAGCTGTCAGGAGCAGAAACAGAAGCAGCCGCAGATTTTATTCCAGCGTTTAGATAATAGACAACCGACGCAACAGCGCGCGCAGCCTCAAAGCACGCGCGCGATTTTACGACTTTTACTGCCATTTAAACAAACTTTAGCTGCTCCCGCTGTCCCGAACGGATGTTTATCAGCAGCTCGTGCTTCTGGAGCTCGGCCACAGAACCTTCGTGTTCTTTCTGAAATGATGCTTTATGTGCTGCGTGGATGTGGAGCCGCGGGGGAACAGCTGCTCACCTGATGGGACCCCGTCTCCTCACGTGTTCGCCCGCCGGGCGGCTTGGTGTTCCTTCACATGTCGGATATTATCAGTCATCTTTGTTCTTTACTAGTATTACTATTAGTATTAGTATTAGTATTATAATAATAATTATTATTATTGTATCATGTTTTTTTGAATTACCGGATGTTGTACATTCCTTTATTTTTCCATAGGCCCCACTTCCTGCCAACGCTGCTCATGTGATTAAAGCACTAGTTTCTGTATTGACGTTATTACAGCAGGTTTGACATCTGTAAGATAATGAAGAAAGCAGAGGAATAATCATATTTAACTTTATAGGTTTCTCCCTCCGACTCTATTTCTTTCTATTTTTATTTCTTAAATACGCCTGACTCTTATTGGTCCACGAGGGGCTTCAAAAACCTGCTGCCAAATTATCTCAGGACATTTTTTGCCTTCTCAATTCCTTTTATCTCCCCTCTCCGACTTTATTCCAGTGCAGAGCTGAAGTGCTCGTTTGTATAAATCGTTAAATGTTTTCCCCGCGCATCACAGAATCAGAAGGTTTTAAAACGCAGCGACTCGTGGTAAATATATTAGGATGTGTAATATGATAACCAGAATCAATACCATCTCAGATCACTCCCGCCCAGCCGCCATCCTTCTTTCTGCTCTTATTACTTTAATTCCGGGATTTCACCGGGAATAATTTAAGGTCAGCTGCGGGCTTCATGTCAGCGGTGGTTCCTGCTCCAACCGTTCGATTAGACCGGAGGTCTGCGCCGTTCATCTGATTTACCGAGACCCTCTCTCTATCTCTTCCCCATCTCCCCCCTCTCTTCCCATCTCCTCTTATCTTCCCCTCTCCTCCTCTATCCCGCAGTTCTTAGGAGAATTCCAGAACCCGTTTCCCTCCATCAGACCATCAGGACATAAGAGGAGATCTTCCGGTGAGTGCTGCTCCATTTATAATGTGATATTCAACGTTCCAGGCCCGCATGGACCATCCACGCCTCTTACGTGGGCCGTTCTGTTCTTCCACGTCAGGCGGTTCCTGAACCGTTAACGAACAAGAAGAATTCAGTGAAACCTGTTCAAAACCAGGGATATATTTACAGATATATTGGTAAACATATTCAAATATATATATAAAAATATATATTTTTATATATATAAAAATAACCAAATATTAGATACATTAAAAATCGGATATAATATCGAATATTACCCATCCACTACCTTATTATTATAATAATTATTATCATGTTATTATTATAATAATAATAATAATTATTATTATCTTGTTATTATTATTATTATAATTATTGTTGTTTGTATTATTGTTGTTGTTATTATGTTATTGTCGTAGTTGCTGCTGTTTTTACAGTTATTGTTGTTTTCATTGTTGTTGTTTATGTGAGGTTCGGTTTATTGGACATTTGGATTATATCCTAATGTTACAGAAATCTTTGTAATGTTGGATTTTGTTGCATTTAATATAGAGTGAACGAAATGTGTGTGTGTGTGTGTGTGTGTGACATAAATAACCCAACGACACGTGCTAATGTTATATAATCCAGTGTGATGGCCGCGGGTTAGAACCTCGGAGGGAAACACGCGTGGTCACTTCATCATCTGATAAGACAGTTATTAAAACCGCACTTTGTACCGGCGAGGGTGACACCGGCTTTTTACAGCAGCGGTAATAACTGCCGCCGCAGCAGCGGAAGGAGCAGGAAATACATCACAGAGCGGAATCATTCCGGTTATTTCCACTCAGAGCACCTACGGGGATAAGAATCACGGAACCGGTGAGGGTAAAAATCTCAGCCTTTAACTGAAACGAAAACACAGAAAAAGAAGAGTTGGGGAAATTCCTTTGTGTCATCCTCCCGGGCCCACATGCCTGAAGTCCTGGGGGGTGACCGGGGGGTGGGGGGTGGGGGGGGATTTCCATGGCTCTGCAGTGCACAGAGTTTTAGTCGTGAAACCCAATATCCGTGACCGAATCCCAAACACGGATGAGCCGCTGATGCGCGTCTGCCATCCAAGGAAAATAAAGAATAACTGCCATCTTCTACAAGCACCGGCCTGCTCCCACAAGTCAGTGCGTTCATGTAATCCTCTCCGCTCCTTCCTCCACATCCACTCCTCCTCTCCACATGCCTTTCAGAGGCAGAGAGAGAAAAAAGCCATTGATGAGGGGATTCGGTTAATGAGTGACGGTAGATCCTCCACAAAGGCTGCTGGGAGGGAAAAGTTGCAGACGGACACATTTCAGGCTCCCACCTTCCACCTACACCGAGCTCATCCTCTCATTCCTGCAGCCCACAGCGAATGCTATCTGCTTTAAAGTTGGGCTGTTTACACACACACACACACACACACACACACACACACACACATACGAAGCTGGCGCGAGAAAACTCATAAATCTTACGTCGCCATAAACGACAGGAGCAGCGTCCTGAATAATAAAAATAGCTCTCAGAGAGAGAGAGAGAGAGAGGGTGTGTGTGTGTGTGTGTGTGTGTGTGTGGAAAGACTTTCATATTTTCGTTTTTGCTCTCTCGCCTCTCTTCTGGGTTTTTTTTCTCCTTCTTTTCAGCTGCTTTTAAAAACTCCTGCATGCAGCTGCACCTCCCGCCTTCCTCCCATGTGTGTTTCTGTCAAAACAAGAACTCAGGCTGTTAGTTTCTTTCTCTGAAGACAGACAGAGCTGACTTTCCTTCTGCTGAGGCCACATATAGACACATATTCTGTATTTGTTATTATCTGCCTCCCTTCCATGTTGGACTTCCTGTTCTTTTCTTCTTTATCCTTGTTCGACCATTTTTCCCCGCATGAGCATCATCAGCTGGAGATGAGGTGTTGAGATCTGAACAATACAGACCGAGCTTCTTGTTTCTGGGGGGGGGGGGTACTGGAGGGGCTGCAGCCGGTTCTCAGCGCCAGCAGTCACAGCACAACTCTTTCTCAAAGATGAAGCGAGAACCGGTCAATAAGTGAGGCTGAGTTTACCGAATTACCACGTGGAGGTGATAAACACATGTCTCTGAAAGGAAGAGCAAACGTCTCCTCTCACACATGTAAACACGCATGCGCACTCCGCTCGCAATGCTATTTAAACAAACGTTGTTGCGTGATGCAAATATAGATAAACCACAAAGATCAAATATGATCAGACATGCATCATATCTTTAATATCATATCTTCATTCAGCGGAGGAGCTCCGTGAGTTTATCTGTCAATCATCAGGAATAATCTTCTCAGGTGAGGTGCGCCGTTCTGAAACAGCTTCTCCTTATTATTTATCAACTTGTTACATTTAATTTGCATATCTGCCGGGAACAGTGATGTACGGCTGGGGTCATGCCCTGATGGAATGTGGCGGTATGAAGCTCTTATCTCAGCCCCCATCTTTTCCCGCCCTACAGTCAACAAATAAACCAGCGGAAGTTCGCTGCTGCTGATTGGTGGATTTGGACTGCAGCTACTAATCGGGGGGGGGGGGTAAAGAGGTTCAAACTTGTTGGGATTATAGACAAACGGGTCAAAATAAAAGGTCAACAGGTTCAGAAACTATCGATGACTTTAGTTTGACTTCATCTTTTCACATACCGGAATATAAACTATAAACTGTGGCTTTACAAACGACTGAGAACCAGCTTCAGTCTATCTTCACTGTGTTTCACCTTTAGTCGGTGAAACCCGCATCTTCCGTCGCCTGACGCTGAGCTCTTTGAACGGGTCCGTTACTCTGTCCGTTACGCCCCCGTGCGTGTAGCTGATCCCCGGGTTGGTTGTCAACAACAGAAGGAGAATACCCACTAGGATGCTACCAGCTGTTAGCTGAGGGAAATAAGCCCACCAGCCTTCTGGAGAGCGAGGCAAGACGGGAAAACCGATCTAAGAGAGCGCGTGAGAGGCGGCGGAGAGAGAGAAGCCCCGGAGACACCGGAGACACCGGAGAGAGGAGAAATAAACGATGGGGTAACATTTAGTCCCGGATGTGTTCCTCGGAGACCGGCTGCCCGTCTGAGCCGTAGCGGCTGAAGCAGGAGGAATTTTGAGGTCATTGTTATCGGCCAGCGGCGGTGCAGGCGGGAGGTGGAGGTGGAGGGGGTGGGGGCGCGAGCAGGCAGCAGGCAGGCTCCCGGTAAACTCCTTCAGCTCGTGTGCTAGCTAGCCTGCCCGTAGCCTACACCGAGCCGTTTATTCCGCCTCCCCCCCACCACCACCACCAGCGACTCCACGGGTCCGACCTGCTGCCTCATCAGCCAGCCGTTCATGACACACGGTGTCCGGTGCGCCGCCCTCGCGCAGCCCGCCCTGCTGCTGCTGCCTCCTGGGGGTGTTGTGGTGGTGAGCGGCCGTGCTAAGCTCGAGGAGGAGCACCGGAGGAGCGGAGAGGAGCGGAGAGGAGAGGCGGACGGGAGCGGATTCCTTTATTTATTTATTTATTTACTTATTATTGTTATTGATGACCTGGCGAGCGCGTGAGGACTAAACGGGGATGCGGTCTTGCTGGGTTCGTGTCGGATTGGACCGGGACCACCGGTGCTAAGGAAGGTAAGGAAGATTCCCGGCAGGCCCGCCGGTACCGCGCTACTAGCCCCAGAACACAGCAGAACACAAAGTGTGCAGTTTGAGCGCGAGAGGCGGCTCGTGATTTATGGCCCGCCTGACTCCAACCCGGTTCAAGAAGAGTTCACAACGCTGCCGTAGATGTTCCTGTGGCAGCCCCCTTCTTCCTCTCTCCTCATTCTGTCGCTTTTTCCCTCCTCCTCTCGTTCTTCCGCTGTGTGACCATGTGTCTATTTATTTACAAAGCCCCGGCCTGCAGGCGGGGATCCCGGTGATCCGGTGATCCCGGTGATCCCGGTCCTTACATTCCCTCAGCCTCCGTTTCATTATTCCACTAATATCCGATCATTTATTTAACTCTTTGTAAAATGTTTGATTTTTTTTAGATTGTGTAAAAAAAGAAAACGACTGCTGGGAGATTGTAGCTTTATAACTGAGGCGCATTATTGTTTGTGAGCTCGGTTCTGATTGGTTCTGATCGGTTCTGTCTGTCTGCCTGTCTGCTGGTGCGAGCAGGAATACGTGATGATGTGAAAATGTGAATGTATGAAATGTTCAGGTTCATACATTCCCTCTCTCTCTCCTACGCGTTCAGCTCTTCATGGTAGGCGCCATTTGTAATTTTATATCCCAGGATAAAACACAGACACTCGACCCCCCCCCCCCCCCCCCCCCCTCTCTCTCTCCCCCTCTGTTGTTTTTGTTTGGGTGGCTGTTCCTCTGACAGGATATAAATTGATTATTCAGGGAGGCGTCTAGTAAAGTTGGTGATTGTATTAAGATGTAGCCTTACAAGGCAGGGCAGAAACATTACGTGTCCCTTTTAATGGCCAAGCAGCGTTATGATTTAATAACATATTCCTCCTACACTGCCATGGCCCCTCTCTCTCTCTCTCTCTCTCTCTCTCTCTCTCTCTCTCTCTCTCTCTCTCTCTCTCTCTCTTCGGGACTATTCCTCAGAGTAAATAATTAGGATTCCAGCTTGTCTGCTGGAAAGATAAATGGATGACATGTGTGACGTGCTGAGAGCTAGAGGCAGGCTGGACTGTGTGTCAGAAAAAGAAAAAGAAAAGAAAAAGAAGAGAGAGGGAGAAACAAAAAAAAGGAAGAAAGAATTAAACGGCCTTTTATCACAACTCCACGTCACTGGCTTATAATAAAGGGATTTACTGCTTTTCTTTTCTTTTTCTCTTTTTAAGGATTTTTACCATTATGATGTATTTATTTATTTATTTTGTTGTAGGAGAACTTATCTTACATTTTCTCCTTCTGCTAACTGGTCGTTGATTTAAGGGAACAAACACGCAGAATGACGCTGAATAAATCTAAAAGCTCGTTTGGCCACACATGAAGACAAACTCTCAGCTTTATGTTTCAGGCCGAGGCCTGCTGTCTGCTGCTAAACAGATATTTGTGTCACATTACTCTTATTTGTGTTTGTTGTGACGTCGGTGAACGTGCAGACTCAAGAATGACGTTTCGTTTTATGACGCGGTTTTACAGGAATAGACACATTAAATAATGTCTTTGTGGGTACCGTTGGAATTAAGTGAATTAATTCTACGTAGCACAAAGATGGCGAGCCTCGGTAATCAGGCCTGACTGTAGACTCTATAGAGAGGCTCCGGTATTGTCAGATGACGGAACCGGTGGAGCCGCTTCACCTCCACTTCTCCCGGTTAAACATTTTATCTTCGGAGGAGAAAATGAATGCCAGGTGCTCCCTCGCGCCTGACAAGTCGGCCTCTCGCGGCCACAGGCCCGCCACGACGGTGAGCGCGAGATAGGGAGCCCACCGGGACTCACACGGTTCTTTTTCCCCTCCGGAGGGGCCGTGATAGAGCACTCCGGCCACCGGACACTAATGAATCACTGAGTCGTGAAGCTTCTTCCGGCAATTCTCCCCTTCCTATCTGGAACTATCTGTCTGTCTGTTCACGGCTTTTCTTTTCCTTTATCTTCTAATAAATCCAGTGTTTTTACACAGACTTTTATTTAAATATATCCCGACATATTAATCTATATATGTCATATCTTAAATATAAAAACGATCTCTAGACCGAATCCACAATATCGTGAGAACTCGTCTTCAGTTTCCCTTCGACACATCCGATCGGTGACTGGCTGCACGTTAAACGTTAATCTGCCATCTAATAATATTAACAACGGAAAATCCCACTCCTGCGTGATGCAGGTGGAGCGTGTGATCTCTTCCAGAGATAGACTCCTTCAGTAAGGGAACAGTCGGCCAGAAGGAATACAGTAAATCAAGTGTGTGAGGCACAGGCTGACAGAAATAGGCTACCTACATCAATCACACAGGAAAACACACACGGGCCACATTCACGGCTATTACACAACACCGTGTCCCACACAGCCTGAATAACAGCTCACATGGAGGGGCAGCGCTTTATTATTACCATTATATCATTATTATTATCATTATTATCATAACTATCATTATTACTGTCATTATTATCGTTATTACTATCATTATTATCATTACTATCATTATTACCATTATTATTATCATTATTATCATTATTATCATTATTATCATCACTATCATTATTATCATTATTATTATCATTATTACTGTCATTATTATCATTATTACTATCATTATTATCATTATTATTATCATTATTATTATCATTATTATCATAACTATCATTATTACTGTCATTATTATCGTTATTACTATCATTATTATCATTACTATCATTATTATCATTATTATTATCATTATTATCATTATTATTATCATTATTATTATCATTATTATCATTATTATCATTATTATCATCACTATCATTATTATCATTATTATTATCATTATTACTGTCATTATTATCATTATTACTATCATTATTATCATTATTATTATCATTATTATCATTATTATTATCATTATTTTCATTATTATTGTCATTATTATTGTCATTATTATCATTATTACTGTCATTATTATCGTTATTATCATTATTACTGTCATTATTATCATTATTTTCATTATAATTATCATTATTTTCATCGTTATCATTATTATCATTATCATTATTATCATTATTATTATCATTATTTTCATTATTACTTTCATTATTGTAATTATTATCATTATTAATATCATTGTTATAATTATTACTATCATTATTATCATTATATAATTATTATCATTATTACTATCATTATTATTGTTATTACTATCATTATTGTCATTTGTATCATTATTACATTCACTACATTCAAAAACATCTGATTTTGGCACATTTTGCTGCGAAATTAGAAGAAAATGACAACAACCTTTGTACAGATAGTCATTAATCATTATTAATAGTAGAAACAGGGTTATGTGTTATTATATCAGAACAATAACGTAAATAATAATAATGATGATGATGATGATGATGATGATGATGATGATGGCGGATGTTTCGTTAAGATATGAGTTAATGGACAGTGGACACATTAAGTGAGTCCATCTCTTCCTGTAAGTGTGTGTGTGTGTGTGTGAGTACAGGGCTGTAGCCCACTCTGCCCTCCTCGGACCCCCCCACCAGAGCATCTGCAGGCT
>VRLP01004619.1:35000-45000 GCA_009660295.1 Lophius piscatorius
TGCACGCCATGGGAGGAGGGGGAGCCGGCTACGATGTCCCGTCGCCGCCGTCCTTCGGCAAGCCACACCAGGGAGTGTCCTACTCCATGTCCACTGCCTACTCCAATGTCCCAGTGAAGGGCTGCCCTCCCCAGCAGAAGTACGGCGTCCCGGATCCAGACTACGGCGACCCCCATCCCCACCACAGCCTAGTGCAGGCCAACGGTGCTGGATATGGAACTCCCACCAACATGCAGGCCAGTCCGGTCTACGTGGGGGGAGGCAGCTATGTGGAACCTATGCCCGGCTCAGGGCCCTCTATGTACGGGCTGAACCACCTCGGCCCCACGCCGCCCCACCACCAAACCATGGACTACAATGGCGTGGGGCCAATGTCTAACTCCAACCAGCACCACGTGGGCGGAGTGGGCCCTCCAGGTCCCTGCGACCCACCCACGCACCCCACGTACACTGAGCTGTCGGCGCACCACACCTCGACTCAGGGCAGAATCCAGGAAGCACCCAAGCTCACTCACCTGTAGCAGGTTTGGAACAAAACGACACCGTAGGAAATAGCGAAGACGACGTAGAACGATGACAGAACCCCGACCCGCTCACAGACTGACTGACATGCGTGGACTCTACTGCTCCGGCAGAGCGGCGGGAGAGACAGAGGAGACAGGAGCTGTCCAGTGGTTTGTCCTGTCCCAGAAGGGAACAATCAGTTTTTGGTGTCCAGCTCCTCCCTTCCCCATAGCCTTCATCAGTAGCTCCATCAGCTGTGATGAGGGTGAGAGCTCTTACTCTTACTGTAAAAGTGAAGTCCGGTCCATTTAAAAGAGGTATGGAGTGACCGACCCGAAGCCGTTTAGTGACAAACTGAAGCGGTTAAAGGCACAACTTTGCCCTGTAAATATCCTGATATCATTATGGTCCATTTATTTCCTCTCTTTGAGCTACTCCTCCGTCTGAAAGTCTTTTCTTGATCCCCGGGTGTTGAAGAATATTGTAGGCATGAAGGGTGTGTAGTCAAAAGTCCCTCAGGGGACGATGAATGTCAGGCGCTGTGTTTTAAGGCGCTGGTGCAGAGACACGTGAGACGCTGTATGACATGACAGGAAGTCTGACCAGCGCCGCTGTTTGTTTACACTAAGAGTCTGCTGCACGGACCAGCATGCACCTCTGCGCTCAGATAAAGCAGAAGTCCGAATGTGAGGTTTGGATTGGAAATTTCTCAGGAACCAAAAACCTACAAGGAAAGGAAATCTCAGCATAACAACGGGCATAAATCATCCAAATAACCACACGATTATTATTCACCCCTCACAAAACTCTTCCGCCGACGACTTCCGACGCATTCCTGGACGTTTGAGTTCAGTTTCAAACGGATTTTGTGTGATTGGACTCGGCTAGCGTGCTGGGGAGAAAAAAAGCGCCTGTTAGGGTTGAGCTAGCATGTGGATTTAAAACGGTACCTTCATAATAAGATCTTCCCCCTAAGACACGCACATATACAAACCGCTCTCCCGCCTGCTAAATGAAATAGTTGAGATTTTAATGGGCAGTTAACGAGGTGGGTAGATTTATGACGGCGAGCTTTTCTCCCCCTCAAGGCAACACATGCTGTTGTCAGCCGGGCTGAGCTATGTGGAGGCTCTGCCTCTCCATCAGCCGGAGAGACACTGAGAACAGGAACAAATGGTCCGAGCTGGCAGCCATCGTCTTCCACTGTTCCCCTTTATACAAACCACTGAACAGAGTTCCCCTCTCTCTCTCTCTCTCTCTCTCTCTCTCTCTCTCTCTCTTTCTCTCTGTCTGTCTCTCTCTCTGTCTCTCTCTCTCTCTCTTTCTGTCTCTCTCTCTCTCTCTTTCTGTCTCTCTCCCTCTCCCTCTCCCTCTCTCCCTTTCTCCCTTTCTCCCTTTCTCCCTCTCCCTCTCTCTCTCTCTTTCTGCCTGGTGCTCTACCTGTCTCTGTCCATACTGAATAACTGCTAACCCTCCGTCACCTGTCTGTGGTAACAGCACATGGCCTCTGAAGGAGGCACGGATTCTCGAACCCGCCACAGACCCACTCTCACGCGAGCACCCACCCACCCACCCACCCATGCCCGACCCCTTCAATCACTCCTCCAGGGTTTCATGGCTTCAAGCTGGAAGGCAGCCGTGCTAAGCTACGTTAGCTAATCCCTCCCGCAGACACACACACACACACACACAGCAGTGCTGTTAGCCTGCTGGCGGCGACCCGCAGACAGCTGTCGACATCTTCAAACAAACACGTGGGAGGATAGGGAAGACATTTCTAATGTTCTCGTTTTGGCACATCATCGACACAGGGTAACTAATAAGAGTGGAGAACGCTATTTATTTATGTTTGGGTGAGCCGTGGCCCCCCTCTCCCCTCGCTTTGAACGGGTTCACTGACATCAGCGGACACCGGCGTGTTCCAGTCCACATTTATATTGTTTTGTTTCGTTCTCGCATATCTTGACTTTTAACGTGGATACAGGGTATATATTTGAACAAAATGCATGTCCTGGAAATCTGAGCTGATGAGGATCCCACCTTTGAAAAACCATCGGGTTTATTTGTGTGAATCAGCGGCGAGGCGTGGCGTGGCGTGGCGTGGCGAGGCCCTGACCCAGCCTGCCTCAGCCAGCCATCACGCCATCAACGTGAAAACATGCGTGCATTCCAGCGCCGCCGCACTCGCCGCAAATAAACCCGCCGTGTGGTTTTTAAAGGTGCATATTTCACTTCTCACATCTGGGCATCATTGTTGCACTTAGAGTTTACATTTTGATGGTTAAAGGAAAAAAAAAATAAAAAATAAAATAATAATAATAAAAATCTTATTTTGAAGACGGAAGACCCTCCAATCAAAGCGTCCTTCGCCAATGTGTGTTCAGACGAACACTCATATATAAATATTTATTTGTTATAGCCAGTTTAAAAAAAAAAAAAGACTTTCTGTTTTGTATTATTATTATTTATCCTACATGTATTTATATCAAGAAAAAAATACTGTACTTTTTTAGTATTTACCTGTTTAAAAAAAACAACGTTGTTTCTTCTTGTCCATTGTACTGAAGTTACAATTTTTAGTTCTTGTACTTTAGAAGACAATAAGTAGTTTTTGTTCCTATAATGACCCTTGTGCTTACATGTTGGCTTGTACAAGGAAAAAGAGGCAGGGGTGGAGATTGGTGACCCGTCCCTGCATAGTCAGAAAAATTAGTCAAACTATTAGCTGGAAAAAAAAAAGAATGAATCTTTTTGGAGAAAAACAACTTCTTTGTTTGTCCTTTGTAGCTCCTTTTTTCTTTCATTGTTGAGAGAGTTGTCTGTCAAACAATTCTTTAATAAAAATGTTATCTTATTCAGAGCTTTTGCCAGTTTTGTATGATTCCAGGGGTGTAAACAATACCGGCGGTGTGAATACTAAGTACTGGTTGTCATGGCAACATGCAAACAAATCCTCAGAGGGAGAAAATCATAAACCGTGAAAAGATGCAAATGATTTTTGATACAGCCTTAGAGTTCTACAAACTGTGGTGGGGCCCGGTTTGTGTCCATGATCAACTTTAAAGGAGTACGGGTTCTGTGTCGAGTCATCGTCAGGCTGCTGACCCAGTACAAATCACCAACTGTTTGAATGAGGTTTAGTTCTGTGTGTCCAGATGTTGTGTGATGTGTGAAGTTTAACACTAATCAGGCATCATGTGACCTCCTCCAAACAGCCTGTCTGTGGTTCAGAGATGACCTCACACTGATGACAGCGCTGAACATCCACTCAGTAACTCTGTGAGGATCTTACAGCGTCACGGCGCCCAAAGTCAAACCTGGAGCTCAGGGTCACCTGTTCTGGAGGTCAGAAGAAAAAATGATGTTTAACAAAGCAACAACCTCAAACCTGCTTCAACCTCCCGTTTAGAGAAGAGTGTAACGTATTTGGCTGGTGACTAGTTTCCATTTTGCTACCGGCACCAATGATCCGCTGACACTGTCTGAGCTTAAACACAAGAACCGTCCTGGTTCTTAAACATGATGGCGGTTTGTGTGCGGACCACCGCTCTGCTGCTTTTGTCTCACCTCTTGTATGTTCAGTCCAAGCTAATATATAAAAAAGAACATTAATGCATCATAATCTCACTCCAGCCCTACAAACATGACAATTATTATTAAAAACTAGGTTATATAAGTCTTTTTCATTCATTAAACAGACTATATCTTTCTCTTTAAATGACGTCATTTAATGACAACGCGTTAGCAAGGCTCCCTGAAAGCTCTGAGCAGGTAACCCCGTCTAACCTCTGACGTCACACTCTTACGAGGACAAACGGTGTCACTGCATTCTGTTACTCAGCATCCCGGATTTAAATGTGCTGCTCCCTCCTCTCAAACTGTTCTTTAGAACTATTCTGAAGACGAAGACTTAACTTTTCTGGCCGGATGTCTCGAACGATCATGAAGACGTGAATTATTATTTTAGGAGATTATGTTCCTTTAGTTTTCTTTAACCTTCATTTCAGTTTTCATTTCGGGGCAGGAATGGTGCAACCTTCCTCACCAGCACAGGACGAGTCGCCTTGACCCAGATAGGTGGCTGATCAGAGCAGAGAACATTTCCACGGAACATTTCCTCCTTTTTGTCCACAAACATCTCCTGGGCCTCTGTTGATGTTTAGGACTGAGAAGCCCTGAGGCCTGAACCCTGGTCTCCTAAGGTGGTCAAACTCCACCTCTCTCTCTCTCTCTCTCTCTCTCTCTCTCTCTCTCTCTCTCCCTCCAGCACGCGCTCCGACTCGCAGACCTGTGAGCAGCATAAAACTTGGGACATAAATCTGTCTCCCATAAATAATGGCCGCACTTCCCTTTACATCTCCGTTGGACTAACAGACAATAAAAACACCAATAAGCAGAGATTGGATCTAATTTATTGCCTCATAAAAACAGACGGAGAGCTCGGCACGACTTCAGAAGCTCAGTCACAGCTGAGAAAAATACAACTATACTGTAATAACATGATAATAACAACATTCTATTATGGCTAGAAGAAGAAGGAGAATAGAGGAGAGAGAATAAGAAGAAGAAGAAAAAATTATGAGAAGAAAAATAAGGAGAAGGAGAAAAAAGAAGAGAGAATAAGAATAATAACAATAAGAATAAGCAGAATAAAGATAAGAACAATAATAATAATAATAATAATAATAATAATAAGAAGAAGAAGAAGAAGAAGAAGAAGAAGAAGAATTGACCGATCATAATGTAAAATATCAATAACTATTAACGACAAAAATAAAAACATAAAAACAAATGGTTTACGGTACCATTACCAGTATCCATAAAACAAAAGGATTACCAGCTGAGTCAAAGAGAAAATAAAACTAAAAGTCTTCATCTTCTTCTGTCCACCAGAATTAAGACATTTTAAAAAGAATTGCGGGTGAAAAAGCGACGAAGGACAAACGTGTTGTGATGAGGTTAGCCGTTTTCTTTCGCTTTGTTTGGACGGGTGTGTGTGAGAGTGTGTGTGTTCTCGTATGCGTGTGTGAGTGCGCGTGCGCGAGCAGCCTCGGCCTACACGTTGCTTTCTCCTGCGCTCAATGGATCTCACTCCCACACACATTTGGGTTCTTTTACCTCTTTTTTCAGAGCCGGGGGTGAAACAAATGGCATGGGAACGAGAGAGAAAGAGAGAGAGAGAAGGGGGAGGGCGAGAAAATATGTTTGCGTCCACTGACTATTTTATCTGCGTCCTTTCTCCCTGATAAAACGTGTGTGTTTGATGATACGGGCTCGGTGGCTGCGCGTTAAAGCGGAGTAAAAATAAAAGCAACATATTTGACCTGAGAGAGAGAGAGAGAGAGAGAGAGAGAGAGAGAGGGGAGGAAGGCTGGAGCTTTTCTTGTTATTTATGGACAGAGAGAAGCTGCTGTCAGGAAGAGAAAGATTGATCACCGCACTTCTGTTCTTTCCACCCGGGGCCCTCCCCAAAATAGGCGCTCCTCTGCTAAACTCCTTCCTGATCCTTATAAAAACCTACATATGCGTGTGGTTGAGTCTGAGCGCCGCTCAGCACTCTCTCTCTCTCTCTCTCTCTCTCTCTCTCTCACTCAGCATCCATGTTAATGACGTCTGATATTATTTGTATTATTTGCTGGAACAACCTGCTCCATCTTCTTTTCTGCACGCAGTGAACTCACTGTGAACTCTCCCTCCGTAAACACTCCGAATATTTTAACACACACATTGTACGGAGAGAGAGAGAGAGGTGGAGAGAGAGAGAACCATCTTTCAATAAGAATTGTTGGAGCATGCGCAGAAAATAGAATATTTTAAGCTTCTATTTCTCCTTTCAGACAGTCTTCAGGTGAAATCCCCATTAATCCCTCTCTCCTCAGTTAAAGCTAACTTTGTCTCTCTGCCTTCTTCCTCCTCCTCCTCTTCTCCTGAGCTGCGGTTCCCACTAAAATCCTTCTCCGAGTTTTCTCTGTCTAACTGGAGGATTTTCTGCCTCCGTCTCACATTAAAGATGAATGATCTGTGTGAGTGTTAACACGGCTGTTTTTTTTGTTCCCCCGCTGGAGCCATATTGTAAACGGTGCCGGCCATCTCCGTTAGCCTTCATCTTAACCGCCGTTACATCACCGAGAGCAGCGTGGATATGTCTGAGAGATCTTCTATTGTTTGTGCGTAAAACCTGGCGGAGACGCGCCAACCTGCCGCCTACAAGGCGCACATGGTGACCGGTCGCCTTCACGCCCCCCTCCCCTCCAGAATGTACCCCCCGTTACGACAAAACAATAGCAGCTATCCTATCATATAGTGCTTTGCTTCTGCATTTGGTGGAAAAATAATAATGCAGCTTCCCACAGCCATCGCAGCCGCCAGGCCTGGCCCCCCGATTGGTGGATTTGGAACACATGACCAGGAATTGGCTGCAATTTCGCCCCATAGTTCTTCAGTTTAGCCTCCCCGGGTCCCCATACGCTACTAATATCACCAATATACACTATTATTATATAGCAACCGCGATTGCGCCATTGCGGTCGGGAGCACACACGCGCGCGCGTTTTTTTTTTTCATTTCGTTTTCTTTTTTTAAGAAGAAGCCACATTGCGCTGTGTGTGTATGTGCGTGCGCGCGAGTGTATGTGTGCGTTTTTTTTTTTTTTTTTAGGGAAAGGATTCATCGGGGGTCTCGCCGCTTGAAGGTGAAACCGGTTTGAGGAAGCTATGAATTTTGAATTTGAGAGGGAGATCGGTTTTATAAACAGCCAGCCGTCCCTCGCAGAGTGCCTGACGTCCTTCCCTGCAGTCCTGGAGTCATTTCAAACTTCATCAATCAAGGACTCGACAGTAATTCCGCCTCCCTTCGAGCATACCATCCCCAGCCTCAGCCCCTGCACAGCCAGCCAGCCGAGACCGACTGTTAGGAGCCAGCAGAACCGGAGAACCTCCGCCAGTAATGGCCTCCAGACGCACCACCGCGGCGCCCAACAGCCATGTCCGCCCGGTCAGGCCCCTGCCATGGCCACGGCAACCCCGGCCGGTCCGCCGGCCCACGAGTTCCCCTGGATGAAGGAGAAGAAGTCGTCAAAGAAGTGTGCCAAGCCCGGGAGCAACTCCAGCGGCGGAGGAGCCAACATCCCCCCGGCTTCGTCCTCCCCATCACCGACCGCCTCTGGGTACGGCACGGCGGGCATCGAGTCACCCACAGGTCCGTATGCTGGGATGCGGGAGTCGGTGTGTGTGTGTGTGTGTGTGTGTGTGTGTGTGTGCGTGTGTGTGGTGGGAGTGTGCAGCCTGTGCCTTCATCTTCACTGCTTCTTCATCTACACGGTAGCAATAATATTTTACGCACAGCATGGATGTCGTTACGACTTTATTTTTATTCTACTCAGTGTGTGTGTGTGTGTGTGTGTGTGTGTGTGTGTCTTGTGCAGGGCTGTATTATCAGGGAAGCCATTTCCAGACCACTGCATTATGCTGCAGTACTTTGCACGTCTCCCATCATGCATCTAAATATGCACGTATTAACGCCGAACACACGCCACGGGTCGTTCACGGGTCGGTCTCCGGTCTGACTGTCGGTGTAACACATTCACGCCAGACTCCTGTCACTCCTGCAGCATCTACGGCTTTATAAAATTCATTTTGTGCGTTTGGAATTATTTATAGTGCACAAAGACGCGCGGCTGGGAAACTGTCGTTATCACCTTCCTCCTCCTCCTCATCGTCGGTACATGATTGCTGTAGTGTGTTTCTGTTTATTTGCGTGGCGACAGCAGCAGCACCACCCTGGTATTAGATATTCATAACACAACAGAGACGGTGGCCATATTGGATGGAGGTAGGAGATGTAACGGAGAGGGTCTGAACAGAATGTGTTGGGTGGGGGTTGGGGAAGAGGCTCGCGCGCACACAGGATATAGACTGCATGCAATCTCGTTTTCCAATGCTCATTTTTTGCTTTTTTCTGACCTCCATAACAGTCCCTGCATTTTCACCCCCCTCCCTCCCCCCTCATCTCCAAACACACAGAGTCCTTGGGTTTTAATACACATTCGTGTTTTCTCGTCCTCCTTTCTCACCCAATTTCCTGCATTTTCTCTTCAGATTCCTGAAGCCTGCAGAGTTCTTTCTTACGTTTCTGTCACATTCGTTTCCCATCGGCATCCCAACATTTCTCTGCGTGTTTCCTGCCCGCAGATTTATGTTCCTCTCCCCTGCGCCGCCTGCTGCAGCATGTCACGGGCTCCACGCTCTCTGCGCGCCCACCCAACAATCTGCTCATTTGTCTTTATCTGCCTTTCTTTCTTATCCTTCTTTATTATTTTTTAACCAGCACCAAATTGCTCCGCGCTCACCGTTATGGCTCTGGCTGCTGCCGTAATTGGAGGGAGCGTTTTTTATGAGACTTTTTCCTGTTTTATTACTGTTTTATTACAGTCGGAGGAACCGCGGGGATTTCTGCTCGATGCTGAGGCGCTTTATTTCTCCGCGGCAAATCTTCCACGCAATAAAGTTTTACAGGACTCTCATGGCAACTTGAATTGAAATTAAAAAAAAGAAGAGGAAAAAAAAAGGGTTGCTGTAAAATAAATAGTAAATAGTAAAAATAAATCCGCTACTTTTTTTTGGTAATTAATTTATTCTCTATTATTATTATTATTATTATTATTATTATTGTTATTTTTATTATTATTATTATAATAATATATATATATATTTTTTAAAAATATTGTGTCCCTCCTTGATTTGTGTCTGTCCCGCTGCAGACCCGAACCAGGCCGGGGCGGATTGTGGAGGATCCGGATCCCGCCGGTTGCGCACCGCCTACACCAACACGCAGCTGCTGGAGCTGGAGAAGGAGTTCCACTTCAATAAATACCTGTGCAGGCCCAGGAGGGTGGAGATCGCCGCCCTTTTGGATCTGACCGAGCGGCAGGTCAAAGTCTGGTTCCAGAACCGGCGCATGAAACACAAGCGCCAGACGCACCACCGGGACGGCGGCGGCAACGAATCCAGCGACCCAGGCGGGTTTGAGCCGCTCGAAGGCGCCGACGCCTCCTCCCCGTACTCCAGCCAGCCGCTGGAAGCATCCGGAACCGGGGAGGTCACATCGGAGAGCGAGACGGGGGGCGGTAATCCATCTTCGGCCGCCTACGTTAGTGACACCGGGGACAATACACAACCCACGCCGGAGGAGGGAGGCCGTTTGAGCCGACCCGACCGCCCACCGCCGTCAGCGGCGTCAGGCTCCTCTGACGCCGCCGCGACCCTCCACTCCCCGCCCGCCTTCGCCACCGAGGACTCCGCGGAGAACCGGGGCCTAATGCAGCTCAGCGATTCCGGGCCCGCAGCAGCAAAAGCGTCCGAACCGACGTTCTCTGAGCAGCAGGAGTCCACCGCCACCTCCTCCGGTGCTCCTGCCGCCTGCTCCTCATCGTCCACGCTCCCCGACCTGACCTTCTTCTCGGGGGAGGACTGCCTGTCGCCCAGCCTGCAGAGTTCTC
>VRLP01004620.1:0-46628 GCA_009660295.1 Lophius piscatorius
ATTAAAGTTATAGGTTCTGCTAAAAAGGAAAGTTTTAAGTCCTTTTTTAAATGTGTCAGTCATCTGTGGAGCCCTGAGATGGTCAGGGAGGGCATTCCACAGACGAGGGGCAGCAGAACGGAAAGCCCGATCACCCATGGTGCTGAGCTTAGTCCGGGGAAGGAGGAGGCGGTATGATAAGGTAGAACGGAGGGATCGTGTTGAGGTCAGTTGGGTGAGTAGAAATTAGTCATTTCCTATAGTCATTGGAAAACATCAATTATTATTATTGTTTGGAAGCAATACGCAGATGTGACATGAGGATTTTAGTATTTAGTGATACTAAATGATGGGTTTACGGATTTTTTCTTAGTAGGAAACATATTATCAGCTCTCAAATCAAGTAAATCAGATTCTAAGCACTGGTATATAGTGATCTAGGGAATTATTGGCACCCTTTAAAACAATTGAGTTAAATGAGATACAAAAATGTCTGTATTGTTTATTCTCACAATTTTTAATTCAAATTATTCATAAAAACATTACCTTTTATTCAAGTAACAAAATAAAAAAAAACAGATCATTCTTAGTATATAAAATAAATAAATAATGCATAAATATTTTTCTCTAAAACGTTCATGTCACAATTATTGCCATCCCAAGGAAATCCTGTCATTGAATGATAACCAAAGCATTTTTTTTTAGCACAATTTAATATTTTTAGGTTCCGTTGTTTCAGTAGGAACTCTTAAGTAGTAAACATTAAAATATTCTATTATTGGCAATGGGACAATAATCGTACACATCGTAATGATGTGCAAAGAAAAGTTGTTGATCTGCACACATTTGGATACAGGTTTGGATACAACAATTATAAAATGTCAGTTTCCACCATTAGATGAATTTTTTACAAGGGTCTGAAAATGCTGAAAATCAGCCTGGAAAAGGACATGTTGACAAGCACACACTGTGAAGAGGATGTTTCAACTGGGAAAAAGACTCTCCAAGAATTCAGAGGTCAGCTGAATCTCAGGGTCAGAAAGACTCCCTAACCACCATCACACCACCACATCCTGTTTGGCAGGGTGGCAAAAAAAAAGTCTCTGCTGACGTCTAAACACAGGCTGCACCCCCAGGACTGTGTATGGGACAAGGTCATAGGTCAGATGAGACAAAATAGGGCTTTTAGGACATCGAAGATGGTTGGGCGTAAAGGAAAACCATACAGAGAAGCACATTAAATACCTATTTTTCTTCCAAAGTTAAAATACATGGTTCTAGTGACTATATCAAATACCTACAGATATCGAATGGAAACTTAATAGCCTCTGCCAGGAAACTTTAAGTGGGCCTTGGTTGGACCTTCCAATAGGAGAAGCAACAAAAGCATACCTCAAAATCAACCAAGAATTGTCAAGAGATGGCAAAATAAAGCTTTTATCATGGCCATCCCAGTAATCAGATCTTAACTGATCGTTGTTTATTATACACAGCTAGAAACTAACATCATTCTGTAGAGGTTTTCAAGGTATTAATTCCATGCTTTCCCCAAAGAATAGATTGATTTGGCTGTGGTCTCTAATAGAGGAACAATTGTTTGACCTTCAAGTCCAGTGGCTCAATCTGCAGGTTGACAGGGCTTGTGATTGGTCTAAACGCCATACATGACAATAGCTTTATCGATGTTATGCTACTATTTAAACAGAAAAAACTCTAATTGTATTCTTAATTGTGTATTTACATGTAAATATCAACAAATACAAATAAAAGTTAAAATATATCTAATGTATGTCATTTAAGGTGAGCCAGCTGTACGAGCGGGTGGGTCAAAGACCGATAGGCCCCCCCTTAATGGTGTGTCTATTAACTAGTATTTAATTGAGCTACGTTTTGTGTCTTTTATGGCATAAACGGTTATAATTGAATACCCTGTTCCCTTGACCTCATTCTCAGCGCCACAACTTCATACCATGATACACCATGACATTTCAAACTGAATTGTCACAGAGACCACATGGCACAGGTCAGGCCTAATGGCTCCTTCTATTCTGCTTTAAAAGGTTATTAGACGTGACAGCCTAAATGCACCAACTTGTTATGAATACATCATCTCTGACTTCAGTATCTCAGCAGCCATAGAACTGAAGTGAGATAAGATGCTGACTAAGTAAAATGCGTGCTATCATAATGTAGTTGAAGTGCTGCAGCTCCATGTCTTCTTAGACTTTCCCCACCACTGTGTGCTGATCTAATTCTGTAATAATCAGCCAAAGGTCACTCTAACTATTCATTGGGAACAAAAAAATCCTCAGGATTTAATGAGCTGGGTGATTTTCTCTTGCTCTGAGGCCCAGGCTCATTAAGCGTATGACCACTTTTTGACATTATGTTGACATCAGCACCACACCACATGGGATAAGACACAGTTTGACATTATCAGACACTAAAGAGACCCCCTTTACACATCATGGAACATTATGAAACCATTCTGAATTTCTATATCATGTACAAAGCCTTTTGTGTCTGTGACTTTAATGTGCCAAGTGAAAATGAAATGTGCTAATTAGAAACCCTCCCTTTTAATATTTCTGCTGCCATGTGCTAAGAACAGAATGATGTTAAGTTCTTTGTGCATTTTAAATAATGCTCAAGTATCTTTGCTCTTGGGGGAACACTCTCTCAAGAACATTGGTGTCATACACCTTCCCCTTTTTTCCTGATAAATAGAAACCTGAATGAAGTACACGAGGAAGTTCAAAATTCTGTATAGCCAAGTATTACCATCCTTAAAGGTGCAAAATTAAAAAATAATTAATAATTAAAAATAAAATTTATAGGCCTCTGGTGGTGGAGTTGCATATTGCAACTAGTGGTAGATAGAAACAAGATACATGTACTCAAGTACTGAGCCTAAGTACAAATTTGAGGTAAATATAAAACATTTTATTAATGGCCACACTTCAGCACACTCAAGGTCACGTTACAGAAGACTATAGGTAAGAGCTGACATGTAAAACAATTTTCTTACACTCTGCATTGTAGTAGCTATGACCGGTTCATTTACCCAACAAAACCGCTCACAGGATCACAGAGGGACACCACTCCATCAAGTGTTTTCTCAAGAGATGAGCTTTCTTTAGCTCAATATCCTTAGAAATAATCTTCACTTCAAGCTTGCATGTAAAAAAAAATATTACCATTTTTTTTCCTTTTCTTAGAACCTTGATAGGACTGCCGGGCCCTGTTCCAGTGAGGGGGAGTGGAAACCCCATTTTGACAAATGGAGTGTAATACTTTTACTATTCACTACAAGAATAATCAACCAAGCATGAAACCCTTGCCATCAAAGAAGGGAAAGCACGAATACCCAACTTTTGAAACTGTCGAGAATTTGAGGTCCTGCGAGGGGATCTTCCTACCCCGTTAGGCTAACCCTCATCCAGTGACTTTAATTCCCTGGCAAACAGCATGGACCCCAATAGTTTAATTCTCAATGGGTTTTTAAGTCAGGTCTTCACGTTTTCACTTCTTTAACGGGTAGGTTTCCCGCATCGTTGTCTTTTTCTTGTGCTAAATAATAAGTATATAAGTATGGTCCTTCATTTGTCAAAATCTGGGTTATGAAAATTCACGATGTTCTTACAACAAAATTGTTAGAACACAGAAATGTATTCACCACCTTCTTCTTCATTGGCTTTTAGATTTTTGTCAAACTGAAAACACAAAAAGCCGTCCATAGAGCCAGAGTTCAGTTTGTCCATTCAAGGCTTCTGTGACACATGGCAGCGCAAAAAAGTGGCCTCCTTAAAGCAAACGTAATAAAAAAAAGGCTAATCATTATTTCAGCTGATTATACACCAACATGAACAGGATTATGAATATTATGTTTCATATATTCTAAAAAACTACCCCTAAATTTAAAACACTGAACCCCTAATGGTTCCCCATAAATGTTTCAATCGTGTTAATATTTTCAATAGTGTCCCAGAGCATTTTCAGCAACAGTCCAGTAATAATGGATTTTCAGAGGCTGATATTATAAATAATTTGGAAAAAGGAAAAGCCTATTGCTCATTAGTCAGCTAATATCAACCCCATATAAAAAACAGAACAATTTTTTTGCTTTAATTTGAAACTGAAACTCGTGAATTGAACCTTTACGACACATTAATAAACCTAAGTAAATAATTCAGGATTACTGAGTTTGAAACTCAAAAGCAATAAATACCTAATATATTCATCAGGGACTCAGTATCCTACTCACAAGATAATAAATAAATGTCAAACTAATCAAACTAAGCGTAAATAATTTAAATGAGCAACTTTTTGGAGCTATTTTGCTTCAAATTGAGCTATTTCCATTACTAAGTTGGCTGACATAGCCAATTAAGGGGTCTACTACCACATTTTGGCTAGATTTACTGAGATGGCTCCACACATATGCAGAGGTGCACAAAGAGGAAAAGGAAAATGTTTGTTAATCTTTGGTAAACAATATTTAAATTGTGTTTGTCAATATTTTATTATTACTTGAAATAATACGTATAATAAGTCTTACGTATTTATGATAAAACTTCAAAAAAAAACATATGATGCGAAACAAAGGAGATTAATCTATATAATTGAGCTAATCAATGATCGGAAAAATATGCACACGCTACACAATTTTTTTCACAGAGTGAGAGATAAAAGAGGAAAACAGTGTTGATGTGGATATCAGAAACAATTTTGTTTACAATTGGTTATAATCCTATCATTTACAGTAAGGGCCCCCAAACTTTTTGACCACCTGCCGAAAACAGTGTAGGTCCACTTTTTGCAGCTTAAACAACCTTCAATAGCACTTTGAAACATTTGGATCAGAACCATTTTAACCTTTTCTTTAATATATGCAACAGTAGCTGTTCTGGGATCAGATACTGTCGTCGGTTCACCACACCATTACACTTTGGCCCAAGTCAAATTTTCCCAAATGGCCCAGGTCATTACTGTAGGACACAATGTTCACTTGCTGCCTAATATATCCCACCTCTGACACGTGCCACGATAACAAGATAATCAATGTTACTCTGACTGCACTTATCAGGGATTGTCATGTTTTGGATAATACCCACACATGCACCATCAAAACCTTTGAGTTGTGCTACAATGCAAACAAATTATCCTTGCATGACATAAAATCCTTCCAACTCATCAAAGTGACTTACCATGACGGAAGTAAACGTAGCTGCTGCTTTGTTTTTGTTGTGAAGTAACAGATTCGCACGAAAACCCACTCTGATGAGGTTCCTGTACTTCTGCATCAATTTCTGGCTGACATATAGATATTTGACATTTGTAGGATATAAACCCCGATAAGCTTTAACATCTTAGTGTGCCACACATTTATTTCTGTAGTTGAAACTTTTTTATTCTAAATATAATTTTAATGAGACCGGGTGCGTATTTAGAGCGGAGCGTCGAGCCGGTGCTGAGACCGAGACATGGCACAGCTGTAACGCGACGCTTCCAGTGAAAAAACATCGAAAGTGTGTTTATACATACTGAATATTCACACTGTTTAAACACACTTTATATGTTTTTTAGGCATGATTATTTAATTTTTTAACAGAGGCATGCAGTCTAATAACAAATGAGGAGGATCAATAGTGTCCTGATTGGCTGCAGTTTATTGTTGTCGTCATAATTACACAGTTCATGGGTTCAAAATGTGTGATGGCAAATCCAAAAGGTTTCTATGAAATCCTTGTCTGAAAGGCAAGGATTTTATATCAACATACACTAACATATCAACAGGAGATTCCAAAAATGTGATACGACAGTCTCCCAGCAGGCATTTCCTTTGGGAACTGGAAATCTTTCTTCTTTTAAACATCAGAATAATGAGTTAGTTCTTGCATCTGCTTAGTTCTGTTTGGATGATCAAAGAGGCATCAGCAGTATGCAGGTGACACCAAGATTTTAGGCACCTGAATAATAAACAAGTTTTACAGGCATTCACAATTATTTGGTTGTTATTTCCACAGTGAACTTCAGCTGCGGCTGTCTGCTTCATACTTGTTGTTGTCGGTCCAAATCATTATGATACGTTTTATGTGGTGTTTCTGATGTGGATATTCCTGTTGATATGTTTTTCTTTTACCAATATAAAACACATTTGTCATTCTTTATCTCTGTTAGCTTGAACTGAGAAGATAACGATAGCAAAAAGGAAACAAGTCAGGAGACAGGAGCTGAATAAATGTAGCAAATTTAATCCGAGCTACCAGCAGGAAGACGGCGTATCAGAGTCTGTGTGGTTGATGAGTAGAAAGAAAAAATCTCTCTCCTCTCGTCTGAGGCTGGTGTAGAGAAAACATGACATGGAGACATTGCTGGGTGCATACCTCTACAAGACTTTCACAGACATATATGCAACCTTATAGTGTATATATAATAATAATGTGCGCAAATTTGCACGTGTATATACAAGTATACCCACACAACATATTCACAGCGAGACTCTCTCACACTCACACACACCAAACACATACTGCGACAGTAAGCTATTTATAAAAACAAGCCAATCCAGCTCACAGGGTGAACTGCAGAGGTATAAAAGATGAGGCTGTGAAAAAAGGATAGGATAAACACTAACAACAGAACAGAGAGGCTGCAGAAAATCTCATTAACTGTAAATTGAAAAACCGACTAAAAATGTCTTAAAGAGCCATCGCCGAGGTGGCTGTGTTGCTTTTTCATCCTCTCTACAACTCAAGTCGTACACCCCGCCTTCTCCCTGTCCAACACAAACACATATATTCTCATTCAGTGGTTGTATATGTTCTTCTTGTAGTTTAACCCTTCTTGACTTTTATACCTTTAGAGTAGGGTTGTTTATAACACAGGAAGATCATGCTTGCATGTTACCCTCTTTGCTGTGCAGGAAAAAAATGCACAACAAAAAAAAACTGGGACCTGCTCATATTGCTGGTCAGTGGACCCCATTCCTTTCGTAATGCATCAGATTTCAAATATTTACAAATAATTGAAACAATTTCTTTCTTCTTTACTGGCTGACTTATATGTTGTTTAGCCCACTGCTCATTGCATTGGATACACGTGTGATGTAGAACAATCCTGTATTTTGATCAATTCAATTGAGGAGCCTCAGTTGTCTTATGTAAATATATTGATTTATTTCAAACGAAGAAGATATATCTGTTATAACAGAGAAGATCCCGGCATGCTCAGGTGTTAGTCTCATCCAGGAATCTTGCCATTCAGATCCAGAAAGACCATTATATGCTTACTCTGTCACTGCCGCTCTACCAGGTCAGGCTATATTCTCCTTCAGTCAAAATGGCGTACACATTTGTCAGACATAACACAATGAAAATACTTCTGAAATAAGTGTGGCAAGGGAGTATTTTCATTTCCTTAGCAATGTGCAATTGGTGGTTAAATGACCTATGTATCTTTGTGAGGTTCTGTTTGACAGTAATGAAAGATTACCTTCTAATACTATCTTCCCCATCTGAGGATGACTTATCCCCCAAACATCCTCACAAATCAGTGTTCAATAAATTCATCAGTATCTGGCATATGGATTATAATGATCCTTGTTCGGGATATTTACTATTTTGAAAATAATCTACCTTCAGAGTCACCGGAAACAAATATTCTTTGGAAACCAAAACAAATAGAATTTGTATGATATTCAAAATACCAAAGGGCACAACTAGTTAATGTGGTTATAGGAGTCAAGTTTGGTGAGGCTAAAATGAATAGAATCACTCTGGACATCATGACCACCCTTCATACTCACTCACTCAGGGTCAAGTTTTACATTCAATAAAATTTTTACATTCAATAAAATTTTTCAAAGAAAAATGGAGGATCAGACTTATTATTTAGAAAAAGATAAGTATTTCATTATCTTATAATGATACTTTTTAAGTATTTTGAACAGAATATCTTCAAGTTTCTTTGGAGTAATAAGTCTGATATGATTAAAAGACAATATATTTACATTCATATGAAAATGGTGGATTGAACCAGACTGTGCAGATGATATTCAAAATCAAGGGGTATGGATGAACTCTGAATGATTAATTGACTAATTGATTGATTGATTGGAAAGATTTACAATAAAAAAAAATAAAGCAGTTCAATCAATTGATCTCAGTGATCCATCTTTCTTGGAAAAGGAAATTAAAAAACAGTGGATACAGACAGCTGGCTGTCTAAAACAAAGATTTTTTTATATACTATATACATATATAACATAACATGAAATTCATTATGTAGATTCTGCAATGAGGAAGATGAAGACCAGATGCATTTGTTTTTCTACTGACCGTATGTTGTACGTCTATGGACTGATATTGAAAATTTGCTGAGACCAGCAAACATTTTATTTGAATTTCAACCTATGAATATTTTGATTTACTGGTTTACAGTTAATTAATATAATTATTGTTATTGGTAAGATCTATAAACAAATAGCTCTGTCTATCTATCTTTTTTTTAAAATAAAGTTAAAAGCCAATTGCTTTTGGAAAAAATAATTGCACCAAATCAAGACAAAGTAGCACAGCACAATAAGAAATTTTAAAAAACCTCTTTTGATTGAAAAGGGGGACTACATGAAAGTCTAAACAATTCTATATTTCATTCCCAAGGTTCTAAGAATACTGTAACTCTTACTTTAAGTGCTCAAATTAATGAAGGAACCTAATTTATTTATTTATGTATTTTTTATTCGTTTGCGTTATGCCTCTGTTTGAATCCGTTATGTTGGTATAATTTCTTTTTCTTTTTTATAATTTATTAACTTTTACTTTTTCAAGTCAAGTCATGTGATTGTATTTTTTTCTGTTTATTAAAAACATAAAAGAAAAGAAAAAAAAAGAAAAGAAAAAGCAACGGAGCACCAAGTCCCACCATCAGAGCAAACATGAATTTGCATGAAATGTGTAGATCCTCCAGCAGTATCTGCAATTTCCCCATTGTGGGACTAATAAAGGTTTATCTTATCTGATTATCTTCCCCCAGAACTACCCCCTTCCACAGGATTATGGGCTAAGAGCGCACCATCTCTCCTCCAGCAGGGCGATCGCTTCAGAACCGGCCGCTGGGCGTGGCCGGTCCAGTTGATTTCAGTGAGTGAACTGGAGGGACCTCCCCAGAATGAGCAATGGTTCCCGAGCACATTTCCTCTGCGGTGGTGCTCTTCGGGTCAGCTTATGAAAAATACAGGTAGAGAACGTTGACATCCCCACACGGACGGACCTACTGGTAACCGTTGACCAATGCTAATGATCAAAGGGCAATGAGCATGGACTGTCTCTGCAGCAAGAGAAGTAAGAACCTGTATGGTTTGACGATCCACTAAGCCAAAATGAAATGCTTGAACTGAGAGAGATACACCTGATGATACACATGAGGAATCAGGCCTGCAAATAAACACAGCACCTGTGACTTCTGTGTACCCGAAGCTTCTGGTTAAAAAATAAATCAACTAAGCTCCGATGGGTCAAATGGTCTCGAGCCAACAGGATGGAAGGGGGGAGCTATTTTAACGAGGATGTGAGCACAATCCTTGATTGAACCTGTGGGGATGCCGTCTGGAGGCTTAAATGTATGAGAGCCATCATTTTCAGCCTGAGTGCAGACAGATTTGGACCGGAGGAACAAAAACAGGGTGTGACCAGATAAGGGAAGAACTGACAGGGAGCAAATATCAGCCGACTCTGTCAGGAGCTGAGGTCCCAGAAACACGAGTTAAAGCAGGCTGCAGATAATGAAAAAGGCCCCCTGTTAGAGCATTGCAGTAAAGAAGCTCATCACTCTTCAAAGAAAAGAGAGCCACAGGTGTCGTTTAAAAAAGATGAACAGGAAGCAGGCCTTCAATGCAGACCCCTTCAAGTTCTATAGACGGGTAAAGCGGGGTTGACCACGGTGATTTCTCACCACCAACACACATTCAGGCACTGAGAGAAAGAAGGACCTGGGGAAGTGCAAAACTCTGGTGAGACTGTCAGCACCAACCATAGAGTTTCATTGTAGTGAGCCTAGTTGGAAGGAGTTGCTGGAGGTCATAACAGCAGCAAGAACAAGTCCAGACCCTGAAACCAGCTGGGTACCTTCTAAAGTCTACAAGAGGTGCCACAACTTTCTGCAATGGCTGTGGAAAATTATGAGAGCAATATGGAAAAGTAGGAAGTTTGCGCTGCTATGAGTGTGTTGGCCAAATTAGCAGAGGGGCAGTGAAGATGCCCTTTAACAAATCTGGTGTTCAGCAGCCACCAATTCAGGTATTTATGAACAACCTCAAAGAGACCTCAACATCAGTCCTTTGGAGCAGATGACTGCTGAAAAGTCTGGAAAAGTTAATTTCATGGGCACTGATTAGTTTCTAACGAGCAAAGTCCAGGTCCTTAATGTTGAGGAAAGGATAAGTGGCTGAAGAGTTCCCTGGGAGGCACTCAGATACAAGCTATCTCAGAGAAGCCGGTGAAGAGTCTGGGCAAGTTGTTCAACAGTTCACTAAAGGACACAGAATCCCTCAAGGTGACAAGGCAAGAGCTGTAGAGCCACCCCGTCACCTTGCCACCTGCTGTTGCAATTCCACCACGGATCCTGTGGCCATTGCTCAAAGACACGTTCCAGTGTCAAAAGAAGAGGGCTTTAGGCGAAAGTTCAGCTGGTACCAGTAAACACGACCTATTCTCTTCACCATTTCTCATGCTCATGGAATCCAATGCTAGTCACTTTGTTGCAACAGTGCATCTCTAATACTTGAACACATTACTTGGTTTGATCAGTATTTCAGACTGTAATCGGAAAAGCTCGCTCAGGCTGACTAAACATTCATCGAGACCAGGCTTCAGGCCTCTTATTTTTGAGTCCATGCATCTGTTGTCTTTAAGCTTCAGCGAGGACCTTAGCTGAGAGCCCTCCTTGTCTCTTTTTGTTTGAGAAGGAGTTGTGGATGAATTGTTTGATCCAGGGTGTGACTCTGAATACATTCTCAGTTTACTATTGTTCTTCAGCTTTGAAAACAGATCTGGTGGTATTTTTTATCCGTTACTCAGCTGGACTGTGATGTGGCTTGATCTAAGTTCAGCCTTTGTCTCCTCCTCACAGGGCTCTGCAGGAGATAGCCCTAGCTGCATTGCTGAACTCAGTAATGGAGGCCCTGACCAACAGAGTTCCTATCCCTTCCGTTTTTAGGCGTACTGACCTCGTGATGACATCAGCAGGATTTAACTTCACACTACAATATGATCCTTTTTCTGTTGCTGTAAGTGACTGTATTTGCATTACTCTTTTAGAAAAAAAATGTTTCCCTCTTTGCCCTGAGCTGTAAATGCACTTGATGACTATCATGGAATCTGACAACAAGTGGATTTGCTTTGACTGCATGTTCATTACCTGGAGCAGGTTGTTTCCAATTCATGCTGCACTCAGAGCCCTCATTGGCTCAAGACGTGGCAGACTGAGATTCTAAGTGAGTCCGTCTCATCAGAGTTTTTCACTCAGCTGACTGTCCTTGGAGATACGCTGCTACTCCTTGGGCCATCTCACTTACATCACTGAACACACGAAGAACCATATGTTGTTCATTTCACAGTTTATCAGTTCCATACCACCTGGGAATGACTGTCTGGTGAATCTGAAGCAACTCTGCAACACCTTTGCTGCCACTTTTGAGAGAGGTCGACTGGCAACTCCTTGTGATGCCCCTTTGCCATATATCCTGAAAGAGACATCTAACTCTTATTGTAAATGGCGCTAGACATTCGATGGGGACAAATATTTTAGCTGATGACCGAAGGACCATCCTCTTTGAAAATGTTCAATAGATGTTTGAAGTTGAAAACAAAGTCTTCAATGTCTGGTCTCCACACTAGATCTAGAACTTTTAACACAGAACTGTATGCCCCTGGTTCCAAGGTGAAGTCAAAATCTATTTGCAGTCAAAGTTCGGAGGAGTTATTGGTCCACCTTACGGACGTTCATGCCAGCAGTAGACACGGTCTCCCTTGCACTTACAATTAGTGCATTAGTGCCTTCCAATTGACCCTGTGGTTAATCAGTCATTGAGAGATGGACAGCACCCTTATCTGAAGTATCAACAACTCTCAATTTGGTAGATGGACTGTACTTACATTGTGCTTTTTATAGTCTGCTCGACCACTCAAAGCGCTTTACATTGTGAGCCATCATTCAGC
This sequence comes from Lophius piscatorius, assembly GCA_009660295.1. Classification (NCBI taxonomy): domain Eukaryota; kingdom Metazoa; phylum Chordata; class Actinopteri; order Lophiiformes; family Lophiidae; genus Lophius; species Lophius piscatorius. Next base: position 12,198 of record VRLP01004620.1, read on the forward strand.
CATTAACACAAACATTCATACATTGATGATAGGAGCTGCAATGCATGTGTCACCTGCTCATCAGGAGCGGTAACCTTTCACGCCATCATTCACACACCAATGGAACAGCCATCAGGAGCAGCTTGGGGTCCAGTATCTTGCTCAAGGACCGAGAATCGAACCACCTAATTTCAGATAAGTGAACAATCACTCTACCAACTGAATCACTGTTGTCCAAATTTTGTAGTTGCCTTGTTCTCTCTAATCACGGCATGATGAAGCAGTAATAATTAAAATAGTTGTTCCTCAATTTCTGCTGCCATTTTAGTCTATGGAACAACTTCCCAGTATTCAGTTTCATTTCAGCCATTGAAATCTCTTCTGGGAATTTTAAGATTGTCTGGTTGTTCTTGTGTATCAATTCCCAATGGCAATTTCAATTCATATCTTCCTTTACTGTACCTGACTAACCTGTGAAAACATTGCTGATCTTCAATGATCTTCAATTTTGCGACCCCAGCAGGGGTCGGGACCCCCAGGTTGAGAAAGGCTACATTAGGGAACAGACGTTCCACTTGCTCTTCGCTCCTTCTGCCCATGCTGTTACTGTTTAGTGAAGAACTCTGCTTTCCTGTGCTTGTCTTTACTATGTGGGGAGCAACAGAATAGAGACCATGGTCTTGTATAAACAAGACCATGGTCATCTGGGATCATTTGGAGTAATATTGGACACAGCAATTCTCCGTATGTATCTGAAACCAAACCTCGAAACATTAAGCCTGTAATCTGGACTTCACACTCATCATAGAGCTGTTTTATGGCAACAACGTCAGATGATGTCTTAACTGGTGTCAAAGTTGATAATTTGCCCATGTGGGCACTCGCAACCAGGCACTTCTTTTATAAACCCTGTATATGCAGGAAAGAGGGCGTAAGCCACTATCAATGCAATCCGTGGGATTTATAAAAAGAAAACTTGACAGGAGAATGTGTGGTCTTCCATATAAACTCTGACCCATGTGTTTGCTCAGAAACTGATGGCGAAAGGAGGAAATAGTGAAAAGGTGTAAAATGAATGCCAGTGTGTAAAATAAATCCACATATTATCACTCAAAGACAGTTTTACAACGAATAATCAAACCGGTGTTTGATTGATCATAACTGGAGAATAAATACAACCAGAGGTATCTTTCAATTCAAACAACCTTTCATGACAAAACAATATTTATATAATTGAATTTCTTTCTTTATTTCTTTATCATGAATAAAAAAGGAAACAGTTGGACATATGTCGTCAAACAGAAGACATTTCTGATGCTTCAGTCAGATATGACATGGATTTTCCTCATATATCATATACTGTGTTTCATAATGTGTTTGTTACTATTACATGTTATATTGTTAACATGCTATATTTTCACTCCTGCAGCGTTTCTGTTTGTTTGTTTTTGGGTTTGTTTGATTGCTTGTTTGAAAGCAAGATTACCGGAAAGCTACGTGTGTTTTGATATATCCAAGAGGTGATTCAATTTTGGTGACATTACGTGTTTTGCAGCATTTAAAATAAAATAAAATAAAATAAAATAAAAATGATTTTTTTTAAAAAAGCTGTTTGTAGCAGTGATGTCCCAACAGGGCTATTGCTTAATTTGATTCCTTTGATGTTTCTTTGGGGGTGGTGCTGGAGGCTCAGTGGGCTGAACAGAGACCCTGAAGTGGAAGGCATAGGAGAAGACAGGTTACATAGTATTTGAGACTTAGAGAGTTTGATGGAGCTGTCTGCAGATTTAGAGGGTGGCAATAACTCAGACATTAATGGAAAAATCTGAATTAATTTTTACTTAACCTAAGGTAGCTACTGTTGTGTCTTGTTAGAGGCTTGCAGTAGAAGAAACAGGGGTGGTAGTTTCTTATCAGTCCTAAACTCCTTTGTCGGGTTACTATATCTTTTCCCTTGCTATAATTTCTTTTCTCTGTTGTTTCAAGAAGGCTACCCATCTCTCTCTCTTGTAGATGCATGGAAGAGATATGCCGTAAAATTGCTTTTTCCCCTTTAGTGTCCACATAAATCTAACTTGGTTACAAGCAGATAGTGCATGGTGCCCATGTCCATAGAGTGCAATTGCAATATAATGTTAACTGATTGATAAAATCAAGGAGTGAGGAGTACTGGGTAGGCAATGGCGAGGTAAGACGTGCTGAACCCTGAGCTCTCCAACTGCAGCAACTCAACTTAACTAATACATTAACTGCCTACAAGTCTGTAAAGTACATCAAATTAAAAAAATTAAAGCATGAGCCAGCAGAAATAAACAACCGATGAGGAAAGAGAAACGGGACGAACGACCAACAAGTAGTGGGCCCCAACCCAGCCATGGACTTGATTGATGAGATAACATGAGGCGACTTAAGTGACGAGGGAGAGCCACCAAACCACGCAGCAGCACAAAGGGGTTGGTTTGGGATTATAACTGAGGAATATATTGGCCGGTCTCTCGGGCGCTACACGCTGATATTCACACTAGTAGGGATGATAAACTGGCTAACTATTGCTAATGCAAGACAAAATTAATACCAATACTAAAGGAGAAAAAAGTTTTAATATTCTGTAGTTGGAACGTATGTTGAATAAACAATCCAGTAAATAAAGGAAAGGTCCTGCCTCACTTAAAATCTATGGCCTCTGACATCATGTTTTTACAGGAGACACACCGGAAGAATATCTCACACGGCAGATTGGGGACCACTCAAATTTTTTCAAATAAAGCAAGACGTACAGCCATCCTGATAAGAAAAGGTGTACCCTTCCTACAGAAAAAACATAATTGCAGATAGGGAGGGTCAGTGTATATTAGTGATTGGGGAGATTTACGATGTCTCACTCACCCTTGTTAATATATATATAACAAAAACACTCATAAATCCGTGTTTTTCAAAAAGTCTTTGCATTAATTCCAGATAACATTCAAACAAATTTGATAGTTGTGGGTGCCATTAATACAATTTTAGATACATACCTTGATAGATATTCCAATAAAAGAACGGCAAGAAATGCCTTCAGTGAATTTCAGAACATATTTATCAATAATACTGACATTCTTGACATATGGACAACATTGAACCCCCCTGGAAGGGATTATTTATTCTACTCACCTGTCCATGATGTCAAGCCTTTGTGTTCATATTTTACTAGGGGAGGTTCTGTCACTTTGATTGTGTTGCCTTTGTGTGTGTTTTACTTGTGTTCCGTTCTCCCTCCGGGTCTGTCCTGTGATTGGTCATCGTGCTCACCTGTGCTTCCCCTCCAGCTGTGTCTCATTGTCTTGTTACATCAGTGTATAAAGTCTGTCCTCACCTTCCCTTCTGTACCAGTTCGTAGCATGATGTTAACCGAGTCATCACGTGTCCCAGCCTTCTCCGTGTGTAGTAAGTTTATCGTAGTGTTTTTGTTCCTGTTTTTCCTTGTGCCTTTTGTTTAGGAATAAATATTTTTGTACCTGCTCTGCCGCGTCTTGTGTCTGCGTTTGGGTCCAAGCTAAACCTCAGGAGAGTTCCTAACACATGATTATCATAGTAGAATACACTACTTCCTAGTTAATGTCAAACTTGCTCCTTTCACAATTAACACTAAATACCATAGCATTGTGATTTCAGACCACAAACCCCTTAACATTTTCACTACGTCTTGATCATATAAACAAGTTGAATAAACCGAAAAATTGGACCAAAAGCGTCCTAATGCCAGTGCTTACCAATACCAATAGCTCACTACAATTGAATATTTTCCCGTTTAAGATCTCCCTAGACAAAACTGTACTCGTCTCTGTTCAAAGCAAACTTTCCACCTTTGCTACCAAACTACTGTCCAAAGTAGCATAGGAAACACTCCTATCTCCTTATTTGGTAGAAAGAATGCGGTAAAAATGGTCTTTCTAGCACAAACACTTTACTTATTCTTAAATATCCCAATATTTAAAAAAAAAAAAAAACTAAAACATTCTTTCAAGATCTAGACTCTGATTAATCTTTGTTTTGTTGGGCCACAAGGCAAACAGAATAAGCAAAAAACATCTCTTCTCTACACAATAATTACCTCCATTATACACACCTTGATTCAGACCTGGAAACAGATCAAATCGAATTTCAACTTTCAATCACTGTCCCTTGTGCTTCCCATGCCGGGAACCCCACCTTTGCCCTCTCATACCTGGATAAAACATTCCCTAAGCGGAGTAGAACAAGTACTCTCCGTATTGGAGATTTGTATGCAAAAGGTGTCTTCATGTCCTTCTCTCAGTTACAAAGGAAATAAAAATAAGGGACGAAAGTATTTCAAATGTTTTGAAACTCAAACGCAATCCATGATAGATGACTGCTGTACACAACCACCTAGCAAGAGCAGGTTGATATCTCATATCTACAATAACTTACTTCAGGGTTTTCAAACTCAAAGGCAGATGGGGCCAAAATTAAAGATGTCCACATCGATGGCCCGTAAAAGAATCACACTGGCCAGTTTTAATTTGAGGTATTATGACAATTTTATTATTATTTTATTTACTCATTTTATGAACAACGGAATAGATGATCCTCAAATTACAGATTAAATTCAAAATAGATCAGTAATACATTTTTATGTCTCCCTCTCTATCAGCATAGTTTCACAGAATAATATCCAATGAAAAGTTTTTATTCACAGGCATCAATAACAGCCAGAAAGCTACAACAACAAAAATGAAATTTAAATGTCCCTTGGTAAATGGCTGGACTAATTCAACCATTTCAGTCTTCTGTCACAATAAAACATTAAAGTAGAAAACAGTCATGAACAGCCTAATGCTGTATTTCACATCAAATGTGAGCAAGTTCATGTGTTTTCTTGTTTTTAAGCAACAGCACTGAAACATTTTGAACTACCGGAGGACGTGAACGAACCTCGTCAGTTAATTAAAAAGTCCCTTCTTTATACTACTACGTGCGGAAATTACTAATACATTTATTATTAATCGTTTTAAAATAGATTGATCAACTATATCTCGTTCCGTTGTCCGTACCACCTCCTCAAAGGGTTAGCCGGGACAAGCACTGGTGCTATGGATTGACATGCCAGCTATCACAGTGCATTCTGGGATTTATAATATCTTAGGTTTTTGTGCTGTATACAAACGGTGCAGATATTATAAAAATTAAATATTGTCTTGAGGGCCGGATATCATTATTGTGCGGGCCTGATGTTGCAAAGAAAAATCATGGAATAAATCAAAATCGCATTTCTAGCTACAACAAGTAGTAGATTGGTTGATGTTTAGTTCCCAACTCGTAAATTTATTGCAACTCTCCTGCTCATCCTTTTTGCTAGGACCTCTCAGACAAGAGCTGTCAGTCAATGGTTCAAAGGTGGCCAATCGACAGTCCTCATCAGGCAGGTGTGTGTTAGAATTTCAACCACACACAGACATCAGTGTGCAGGTAAGGCAGCAGGCAGCTGTTGAGAGAGACCATCAGACACAGAGCTGCCAATCAGCTCTTCCTCTCTGTCCCACTGAGGCAACCCTCTCTTCCTCCCTCATCCATCTTTCCCGTATTTTTTCTGTCCATCGCTGCCTCTCTGACTCCTTCACACATACCTGCTCCCACATTATCAGGCTTCCGATGACATTTATCATTCTACATCCTTTCTCCATGAATCCTCTTTTTCTCTCCAGGTCTCATCCGCCATCACTCATCATGATTTCTTTCATTTTAGTCTCCATCTGACTGACTTTAGGAGTCTGCTGCTCATTTGACTTTTCTCCTCACACTCGATTAACTTCCATTCAGGCTCCTTCTCTCTTCCTGTTTCTCCCTGTGTCTCTCTGATTTGCTGAGGTGCTTTAAATGGCTGATTAGTAATCGCAGCTTTTGCCACTCCGCATATGATTTATTTGCCCACAAGGAAGCAGAACAGGAATTACTGAGGCGTTAGTGTTTGTCTGTGTGTGTGAGTGTTTGTAAGAGAGGAGGCACCAAAGAAAAAGGAGTGAAAAATTAAGGGAAAGGGGTAGGATGGAGGGTGAGGGGAGACTGGGGTAGAGGTATGATATAACCTGCTTGAATCATACTTTTTTATGTGGGACAAAACAAAGTCTGTTGACTGTCAAGAAAAATGCACTAAACGAATATTTAATTCATCAAAGAACTCCTGAAATATCCTGTTAAACTTTCTGCACAGACATCAGATTTTATTTTCCTCAATTTTTATAATCTACCAAGCACCTCTTCTATGATTTTTGTATAAATATTATTGAAAGTTTTGGTTACTATATCTGACTTTGAGCTAACATGTCTCCTATCAAATTTCAAACCTAAATTAAAACCAAAAAAGGATTTTTCACTGGAAGTGCTCAAAAGGAGGAGAGGAGAGGAGAGTGTCATGACTGAGCCAAATAAGTGTTCAGATTTTTACATGGAGTATATGATAATGATGAATGAAAAATTGAGGAGATTAAATATAAAGGAGGAAAGGTTACACAGCTTCTACCAAAGTAGCTTTGACTGAGCATTAACAAAGGCAAGACCTTGTAATAATAGGGTTGGCTGATTATGACTTCAAATCATAATCAAGAACACTAAAAAGTTTCCCCAAAATTACAATTAATGAGCAATTATTTGTCTTCAAAGTTCTCTGACAGGTCTTTTAAAGATGGGATGTTTTTGATACTGAAAGAGAGGATTAATACGAAAATATGTTGTCTCAAGGAATTGTTGACATCTGTAGGGCTTACCTTATATAAGGATCCACCGCTCCAATCAGTGAGTAAGATCAGAAGTGGCCGCCAAGTACTGAACAGACTTAACTCACTGTTCCTATTCGCGATTGCTATCGAACCGCCAGCACTAGCTATAGGGCAGGATCTTAATATTAAAAGAATAGACCGAGGTCTAGAATGTAAAGTGTTGCTGTATGCTGATGATCTGCTGTTATACCTGTCAGATTCTCTATCAAGCCTCCCTAAACTAGTGGACATACTCAAGAAATTTGTCAAAATGTCTGGCTATAAAACTAGTCTTCAAAAAATTGAGCTGATGCCAATCAATGCTACCGCCACAGGCCTTATCTTCGATTTGACCCCCTTAAAAAACAACACAAAAAACCTCAAATATCTGGGAATTTGGATAACATCTAATTATAAAGCAACTGCTAAGCTAACTATCTACCTTTAGTAGAATGTCTGAAACAGGACATTAAATTGGACCTGGGACGTGCTGCCCCTCTCCCTGAGCGGAAAGATCGATACTATCAAGATGAATGTCTTACCCAGGTTCCTTTATCTGGTTCAGTCTTCCCATATTTTTTTGACCAACTTCTTCTTTAGATTAGTATGGCACACCCAAACTTTTATACTATTACTGGGCAGCCAACATCAGGGCACAGATGCACCGGATGAGAAACAGAGACAATTGCAACCCCCCTAAATGGCTAATCTTAGAGAATGTATACTGTAGACTCACCCTTTTTTGCCAGCTTTGTTGTGCTCTGAAATCCTATTAGCAAAGCAAATCTTCTACTATATTAATACCCCGTTTTAGGACAGTTGATTAGGATCTTGAACCAATTTAAAAGATCATTTGGTCCCTGCAATCTCTTCATCTGTACTCCAATAGTCAAAAACCATATTTTTATTTTCTCAATGTTGGACAGAGCCTTTGCCATAGCTGAAGAAAGGGATCATTGCTCAAACTCTATGTTGACAATAATTTTGCATCCTTTGAGCATTTGATATCCCCATATCTCACTTTTATAGATTTATAACTACCTCATTTTGTAGCATTACACTTGAACCGCTTCCCTCTATATCCCCCCACATCTCTGAATGACTCTATTCTTAACTTTAAGATAGATCCAAATCAGGATAGGCAGTACATACAACCCTCTCAAAAAACACCATTTGAAAAGTTTACATACACTTCAGAACAAATGGGAAGAGGATCTAAAACAAAGAAATTCCAGAAGCAATTTGGCAGAAGTCTATCAGTATTTCTTATATTTATTCATCATCCATAAGTCAACGTCCATACCATAGTATACCGACTTTGCTGGTTAAAGTTTTGATTCTATATTTAGAGCGAACTGGACCTTAGGTTGTTCCCTTGTTCTGCTTTTTTGTTCTTGTATACTGTAAAAAGATTTCATTAAAAAGCTAATAGAATTCAATAAAAAGACCTTGATCAAAAAAAAAGAAGAGCTTTCATAAAAGTAACTTTTTCACAACACGTCTCGTTATTGCTGGATGCTACAGTTAAGGAAAAATATTTTTACAGCGGCACAGCAAATCTTTTGTCAAAGGTTTTACAATGAGATGTTTATACCACTTAAGTTCCACACTAGTTCAGAGAGGCATATCCTTTGGCAAGGATTATGAAGTGGCATCTTAGTTTTCTTTCAGCTTTTTGAAACCTTTACTTATTGAATGGCATTAGTAAATACTTCTCTTAGCAACAGCTACACTACCTTACCAAGGACTTGTCTGTTAGTCTCTTTTTTTGCACAAAGCAGTCTTCATATTCAGCAATGTCACAATGTTTAAATCACTTTGTGGTGTTATCTTTGAGTACCAGGACTTATTTCTCCAGTGTTAACATTTGATTTATTTTTGTTGGGTGTCATCCTCATTGAAGCTAAATGGTATCAAATGACAAACTTGACATGAGTCCATTTAATGGTTCCTAGTGAGAGTTCACACTAGAAATTTTGAGAATTTTAAAGACCAAATGGGAACCCTACAACAATGCCAGAAAGGAAATGAAACAAAGAAGAAGGAAAAACGATGACCTGAAGTTATACAAGAGTATAACAGTACAGAGAATGTACATAAAGAATAGAGAGAAACATTGGGCAGAAAAGAAATGAAAATAAAATAAATTATATGAAAAAGGTAAGTACATGAGTAGACAAAATTAAATTGAATTTGATCCTCATTCTTTTCAATAGAACCCCAGAAGACTAGTAACCTCTTTGTTGAAGCTAACAGTTATCCAACTAAAAAAGAAAAGATAAAGAAAAGAAAAGCAGAGAGGAGACAATAAAAACTATAGAAGGGAATGAGACTGTCATTTGACATCACACAGAAAGCCACAGCAAGAGAAGGAAGGAGGGAGGGAAGGAGAGCTTGATGAATAGAGGCATGTTGGGATGGAGTGAGCATTTGATGTAGAGTCAGAGAATTGGAAGAAAGGATGCTGAGAGAAGCAGCCAGGAGGGAATTTATTGCAATTATTACACTTGATAGAGTCACTGAAGCCGCACTTCATGCACACTCTCTGGCTGATTGTCTGTCTCCTGATTGTGTGTGTCTGTTAATCTGAGACCTCTCACCAAACACACACACACACACATATATATATATATATACACACATATATATACATATATATATACATATATTCTTCCATATATATGTATTTATATATATATATCCGTGTGTGTGTGTGTGTGTAGTATATTTATTCATTCTACGCAGCACACTATCAGATTGAGCATTAGTCTGTGCATTCTAAAGCGAGTTAAATTTTGATTGAGGCGAGGATATGCAGTGAGAGAAAAGAGAGACAGAAGGAGTGAAATCAGGGAAGACAGTTTCTGTTTCCTCTACTGTCCGGCTGGTTGTCCGCTTTATATCAGTAAATTCTGTCCGCTGTTTCCTATCTTTTCTTCTTCTATGTTCCTTTTTGCATAAGACAAATGAAAGATAATTCTCAGAAGGCATCTATTGCTACACTACCTGTTTTATCAGTAATGAGTCTGTGTCTTCTTCACTGTGGTATTAAATTATATTATTGGGAGGTCGTCTTTGGATCAATGTTGTTTTCTCTGAGGCTGAAACATACATTTCACCTTCCCATTACTGGTGTTCTTTTGCACTTCATATCTAGGCCTTACATGTATATTAGTCTGCTGAAACAAAAAATATAAATGAGCTAATTATTAAATTCAAAATTCAGCATTTTTATTGAATATATGAATAGCTGTTTTGTAGTAGTGCTATTATATCTGCTGAGCAGGGCTTTTTTTTTTTAAATATTATGATAATGTAGTTCTAAGCATTACCTATTTAAACGAAGCCACACTGCTTCGACTAGTAACAACTGTACTCATTCAATCTCTATTTACATACATACTTCTATATTTCCCTGCCATTGACCCAAATACGAGCACAACATGAAATGAAATGAAATGAAAATATCAATGAAATATCAGAAATATCAGATTTAGTAGAGGAGGTTATGATAATGTACCTTTTAAACTAAAGTGGACAAGATGTGGAGGGAAAGATTGTATTATTATTTTTTCCCGTTGAACGGAAAATCCTTTTCATACTGATACTTATTAATTCTAAGAACTCCTTATTTAATTGCTAGAACTAGGAAAAATTGCAGCAACTTTTTATAATAACAACTAACTTATAATAACACACAGCTCAACAACAACTTCCAACTGGCCCCCCATTCAAAGTAAAAGCCTTCGTCGTTTTCCAATACAAGATGACATATAAATGAAATGCACAGCATATGTCCACCTAAGAATAACAGCATGTATGTAAGTATGTAAAAAATAATTGAAGAACAACGCTCTGCTCAAGTCCAGCCTAAGATACTGCATCAATATTTGATTTATAAACAGAACTGGTCATAGAATTAACAACATGAAACAGCCTAATAGGTTTCAACGTTAAGTCCTTTTAATCCAGTTTACTATGTCCTTCACTCAGTGCCTTCAGACGCAGGAGACTTGACGCCCCCCTTTTGGTTAGAATGTCTTCAAGTTGTTCTTTGATTGTTGTACCACAACACTTGCTCAACCTTTTGGGTTTTGATAAGTTCTTTGATGCTGCTTATCTCTAGGCGGAGTCTCTACTCAGAGACTGACTTAGAAGACTTAAGTGCATCAGCGACGGAATGATTGTCTGTGACACAGATTACTGGTGCAATGTGTAATCTGTGTCATGATGGCATTATCAATTCTCTCAGAAAGTGCTAATGTTTTAACAGCAAGTGTGCTTCGCACAACCCTTTTGACTCTATTTAACTGCCAGGAAAGGGGTGAGTGGATTTGTACTTTTGAATTCATAGTTTCAAAGTTTATGCCAACATAAGAGAAGTTGTTGTGCTCCTCATGTCCAACTTGAAAAACAGATCTAAGATGTGCTAATACTGTTGTGGAAAAACTTTGTGTTCTCCCCATATGAAGTTATCCACATGACATGCAAGTACACTAGTGACAGTGTAGTGCTGATCTGTCCAATAGAATACTGCTGTATCAATCTTTAGCATTTTTGCTCCAAGTCTGGGCACAATATCCTTCACTCTGTTGTACCAGTAGAGTGAGGCATCAGCAAGGCCATTGAGGATGGAGGCCACACATTTTTTGAGCCTCCATAATTTACCTTCACAGTCAGCCTCATGGGGATGGCTGATGTAAATGACACGTGACAGTTCTATTCTATTATTTTATATCCATGGAATGCAGTGGCCAGTGTTTTTGACTGATGACAGCTACAAAAAGCCGTAGGGACTCAGGGGAGCATGTAAGTGAATCCCTCTGTAGCTCTGACACATCTAACTCCTCAAAACCCCTGGCCACTAGCCGTACTTTTGGTATTAGTCCAGTGTGTGTCTCCTTATGAGTACACACCCATCTGGTGGAGATGCACTTTTGTCCCTAATCCAAAACTTCCACCAACACATTACATATATGCTATGTAAGTTTTATAGTTTTGATATATCAACTGAATGTCTATTTACCTGTGGGTTCAATGAGTCGCATATTGTACTTACCTGTAGTTTTGCCTGCACGTCCAGCACTTCTGCTGTGTGCATTGTACCACTATCAAGGTGAATGTATTTCAAAACCTGACCTGGTTTAAGATACATATTGCTCTCCCGCTCTTTGGCATTGTGTGTTATTACATTCTCTTTTACATATTGTGTTGCTTCAGTGGTTGCACCTGTATGCACAATTTCTTTATCTGCTATGTTGTCTGCAGCATCCTCTGTTGCACCATGTTTTCAGTTTCTGTTTCCTCCATGTTTCTATCAGAAGCTCCCATTTTTTCCTTTACTATCACAATGTTAGTCTTACTTTCTGCACCAACCTTAATGAAAAGTTGATCCTCATTCTTTCTTACTTCTCTCAGTCTTGGGTAATGCACTCTAATGCAAGATTCTCCATGCCTGACAAACCCCACTGCTGGCCTTGACCAATGACCACTCCCGGTCCTTTCCACTCTGGACAATCCACTCTCTTGTAGTACTCTTTGTCCCCCATTTCATATTTCTCATAGTAGGAGGCAACCTTTTTCATTAAGCTCATGTTATTCTTTCTGAAAATTCTGCTTCTGTAAAAGTCTTTCTGGACTCATGTAAAGCAGAGATGTACAATGCTACCCATTCACGTTTTGTGGTGCCCTCTAGGGCAGGGGGTTTGTTGGTGAGCAAAGAGGGTAGGTTGGGATTCTGTCCAAATACTAACTGATGAGGATTGTAGCCATGGAAATTCTGCTTAGTATTCTCTAACCATGAGAACCCAGTCTAATACAGTGACCCAGTCACAACCGATACTTTTCTTAACTTTCATCATGATCTCAGTAAGTGTTTGACTATGTCGCTCTGAGTCCATTGCTCCATGGGCTATATGCAGTTTTTGTTTTTACTTCTATGTTAAAGTTTTCTGCCATATCTCTCACTTCATCATTTTTGAACTCTCCTCCATTGTCACTGAAGAGCTTTTGAGATGGCTCATGCACACTGCTACAGACATGGACAAATTGTTTCACTATTTCAGAAGACTTCTTTGTAGTCAGAATGCTGCCTGCACTGTACGGTGTGAATTGGTCAACATGTGGAGATACCACACACCTGGCTCCAGTTCATGTAAATCTGCTGACATAGTTTCATTGGTAGTGGTAGGCCAACTTGGGTTTCAACAGCAACGTATCTGGTCAGCCAGATACGTTGGCTCCCAGTAAAATCTAGAATCAAATTAAAAATTATTCTGCCCACATACAAAGCCCTTAACCCTCAGGCACCAACGTATCCGAAGGAGCTCATAGTTCCATATAGTCCAACCATTGCACTGCGTTCCCAACATGCAGGGGTAGTAGTCCCTACTTGTACTTGTAGTCCCTAGCATTTAAAGAAGTAGAATAGGAGCCAGAGCGTTCAGCTAGCGGGCTCCTCTCCTGTGGAACCATCTCCCAATCTCTGTTCGGGGGGCAGAAACTCTCTCTGCATTTAAAAGTAGACTTAAAATCTTCCTTTGCGATAAAGCTCATAATTAAGGCCAGCATGCGCTAGCTCTTTCCTATGCTGCTATAGGTTTAGACTGCTAGGGGATCTCCGATGATGCAATGAGCTTTTCTCTCTTCCTCTCTCACTGTCCTTCTTTATACATCCCTCTCAGTTTAATGCATGTTACTGGATTAATGCATGTTACTGGATTATTGCATTTTACTAACTTGACTCCTTCCCTGGAGACTTTATGCTTTGTCACCCCGCAAAGTTACACGGTTGGTGACTGCACCTGCTGCTGTAGACCTGCTCAATGTCGACCCATTTCAAGATTATCACGATGATGATTACTATCATTATTATTATTATTGTATAGTATTTCCCCATAAGCTATTGCTAACTGTTACATTACTATTATTGTTATTATCAAACTGGGATCACTGCTGCCGACGCGGTCCAACCCTGGAGAAGCGGAGAAAAGTGGATTAGCATAAGCTGATATCATTGCTTCTCTCTCTGTCTCTTTTCAAACCCGACTATCTGTATGGGGAGTGATGATGAATTTTTGATTTAGAGTGTACTGTTCCTTTGAAAAAAAAAAATATGATTAACTTTACACATTTATGAAGATCATCAGTACTTGCAGTCTGAAAACATTTTTACCCTCTATTAGCCTCCTTTTGCCTCCGCACTGCCATCAATGATCAGTCAAAAACTTGTGTCCATGGAAACTGAGCAGGAACCGTGGCAAATATTGTTCCTGCTGCAGTATGAGTACGGGACTTTTCGGAAACATAATACTGCAGAGTGTTGAGGTTTTTTTTATATTGCAATATTTATTTATAAAGCAATTTTCTGCAAAAGTAAATGTTACCCAGATGCAGCATTCAAGGCAAAGCGCTTCCCTGCCAGCATGACGCAGGTTAGCTATTCATCCACCCATGCGGCATATCTGCCAGTCACCCCGACAGCCGCTCTCTGCGTCAGCCAGCAAATGTATCACAGAGCAGCTATGGCCCAGCAGTGTATGGGTGGCAGTACTCAGATTTAAAACCCAGCAGCGACGTTTTGTTTCTGCCCCGCTGACTCTTCCCATAACCCAACAGGGCTTTATCAGCCCAGCACAGGCTGCAGTGAGCTGAAGTAAACACCTGGTGGAAGGAGGAGGGAATGTGAAATAAGTGATGCCAAACAAAAAGACAAAATCTATGTGTAGACGGAGAGAGAAATGGGAATCGAAGGAGGAAAGGAGCATAAGGAGGGGAAAAAAATGGTGGTGTAACAGAACAGCTCGTCCTCTGTCACACGTCAATGTGTTCTTGCCCTGCCAATGACCCTTTCATCATTGGTTACGTGTGTGTGAGAGGGTTACTGATTTTGACAGGTGTCTGATATTGAATCCTGCTACCTGACACACTGTTGTCTGTCACACCCACAACTAAAGAACCCCACACACACAAACACACACACACGCATGTGTTTATGTGATTTTATCCTGTTTATTCAGGAGAGCGACTGAGAGTCTGTGAAACTATCTATAAGTCACCTTTACTAGTTTTTTCTTGTTAATTGCTATTGATCAACCAGGACAGCAGAAGTTACAGCAGATCAAAGATCCTTCAGCAACAAAAATATAACTGAAGGAGAAACATGCAGCCTTTCTGGATAAATCCTATTTACCTGAGAGTTGAATTAGACATGCTTGAACGTGTGCCTGCTTTCTGGCATAAGAAGTTGTTTCATGAACACCAGAGGGCTTCTGATTACTCTGCATCAGCTGTCTTCCCCTCGTTTACCTCTGGCTTGTATGCCCATCCCTCTCTTCTTTCAACACATTTCAGAAACATTATGGCATTGAGCGGCAGTTGGTGGTTATAATGAAAAGACAATCCTTTTTCACTGTTTCCGACAGTCAAGACAAGAGCTGTTTGTCTGCTGGAGACTGAACCAGCACTGGTGCCAGGTACCCAAAGTTTCCCAAAAACAAGAAAGCCACATCATCATCTGCTACTTAGTTGGATTTTCTTCAAATTACAGAGCTGAGCTGTGGTGCCATTTTTAGTAACCTAAACTGTGATGAAATATTTCTGTCACCATCAACTTTCATTATCAAATACACAAGGCACTGACAGATAAGAAAGGGCTTTATCAAACAAACCCCCTCCTTTGCATTTTGCCGCTGAAGACCTTATGGTGTGTTCACGCTGAACATATAGCAAATATTTCAATTATATGCAAAGCTAAGCCATGATGAGACGTGAATTCATGCAGGGTGACGCAAATACAACGACAATGATGCAAAGATTCCCATTATTCTCTAAGGAAAGGTCATGATTTTTGAAAACTGAAATATTCATTTATTCAAATAATAAATAAATAATCAACTGGTAGGAATGAGTATTGTTTAGTCATATGAATTACTTTTGTTTATTTTTACCATCAGTTGGGATATGCCGTACGACTGTCGGCAGGCGGTGATAATGTAGCAAAAGACTGATGTAATCACTTTTCACAACAGAAGAAGAATGCACCATTACCGATGCTAAATCAGTATGACGATATACCAACGGCGGAAAAACTCACTAAATAAAGAGGTGTGCATCTTATTTAATACAATTAAAGAAAATATGGGGCACACTTCATCATTTAGAGTAAAGTACCCATCAGAACATGATCCATCCAAGGTTCAACAATTAAATATGGCTGAGGAAGTCAGATGTGAGAACTGCATTAAAAAAAACAGCATCTGGAAGATGATGGCACATGCAGGTGAAAACCTAGAGAATATTCAAATATTTCCGAATTAGTATCGAAAAATAATTTTTTTTTCAAAAGCCCAAACCCAAATGAAGTTTGTGTGATGCTGTGTTGCAACAGCAGTGTTAAGACGTCACTAATCCACACATCTTCAGGGCGTTGATGATGAAAATGATGGCAGATTTGTCATATCTATATGATGTCGTCCATAGCTGTACGACAGTGAATATTATAGCACCCTATGAAAACTAGGAGTGTTTCCCACTATTCACACTCAGCTTGTAATAAAGGCAGGATTAGGCTTGGCCCTAGATATGCTGCTATATCCTAGACTGCTAAGGGACTTCCCATGATGCAACTCGCTCTATCTCTGGCTCTCTTTCTCTGAATCATTAATGAATGTCATTGTTATCATTATTATTTTTGATTCTATTATCTATATTGGGAAAATGTTATAACAAAAACTACTATTTTAAATATTTCTATTATGACCTCAGACATTTTATCTGTCTGTCTGTTTATAAACAGGATCATTGAAAATGCTTTGAAGAGATTTCTTGAACCCTAAAGAAAGGATTAGGTGACTAGATTTTGAGTCTTAATCAGGGTTAAGACTCAAAAGGATTGTTTTTACAAATCTCACTATGAGGGCTCAATGACTTAAATGCCTGCATTAGCTGTTATTAGTGTTGCTACACATCTGTGTCTTTCAACCTAACTTTCTCTCTAACCTATTTCACTTCTTTCAATCAATCAATCTTTACTTATATACTGCCAATTCACAATTCACAACTTTTGTCTCAAGGTACTTACTGGAAAGATCACGTCCAGACCAAACTCTTTATTTTCAATTTCAAACAAAAATGGTCATGAAGGAGGGCTGCCAACCTGTAGCTGGGGTCTGCTCAGAGGTTTTTGCGATTCTTTTCCCCACCAGTGCCTGCCCAAGCAGGAATTTTTGGGTCAAAATGAGAGACTAAGGGCTACATCTGCTCTTCTGGAAAGTGGCATACTACATGTTTTGTCGTAATATGGTGCTATATGAATAAAATTGACTTGGCTAAAATGTGTTGGATTGTACAATTTCTCTGATCATCTCCAACTAATGCATATGAGTTCCCAATGCAGATACATTAAAACCAGGTGTGTCTCATCAATAACAAACACCTGGAATATGTGCATTTGGATGAGATGCACTGGGATGTACCAAAAAAGAAGCCTCTGACACTCTGGGGATGAGCTGAGCAGCGCTAACATGTAGTTCCCCAGATATGTTTGTCCTGTACTATATACTATCATACACTGTATTTTTATATTATATACTAAATCGTTGAACCCTGATCACAAGTTTGGGTGGGAATGAATTACTTGGCATCGTTATTGTGATATAACTGAAACCATATCAGTAATCAGTATACCTAATTGTGGACAATAAGTCGTCGAAGACCAAGTGGGACATTTGGGAGAAGTTTGGTTTGCTTCAAGACCAAGACAATAACATTGTCAGTGGCTATGCCGTCTTCAACAAGTACAAAAAAGTTTTATCTTTCGATAGCTGCAAGCTAGGCACTTCATCACTGAGAGAACACCTGTGGGAACACAGTCGCTGGGTCAATTGAGAGATACTTTCCAAAATGAAAGATAATCTTCCACCACCAGACCGGGAGGGCGAGGACACCATAACCAATTTGGCAGTGGAGTTTGTGTCTCGGGACCTCAGGTGATAAAACTGTGTGTGGGGAAGGATTCAAGGAACTGGCGCAAGAACGGAGAACTCAGCTTAATCCAGAGACTGTAGACGATATTCTTTTCTTGCACAGTAACTTCAGGTTTAAGGATTAAATGTCAGCTGCAGGCAGCAAACTGTGATTAGTAACTTGCTACCCCGTCTCTGTTTATTTGTATTATTTCAAATATGCTTTGTATTCAGGTTCTATATTCATAGACGAAACGATATATGTGTTTCCTGTTAACAGTCAAACTGTAAGCTATCTTTGTTCAATAATGGAGCGGCTTTGTAGCGAAACTAGTCCTTGTTGAATGTCCGACAATTATGATCGTTTATGCCAGATAACTGCTGCTGGAGAATATTGTATCTTTGTTCAAATGCAAGACATGTAAAAATATAGCACGTCAAATTGAGTGACTGTGTCTGTAGGCTCTTTGTGCATCGTGGGTAATGGTCGGGCAACGGATCTTTTTTGACGGGTGGGGCGGGTCTGGTTTGGACTTGGAGACAATCTCGGGTAACTGGTCGAACCATGGGTTTTCTTAATGAAGGGTCGGGCCGAGGCGGGTTTCCAGAACTAGACTCGTGCAGGACTCTACCTAAGCCTCAGTCTGGAGTGGTCCCAATACTGTGGAAGACTGCCTGTAACAACTTCAGACCTTTGGTCTTGGCCTCCCACCAAGGAAGATCATGGTGAATGTTCTTCTTAAGCACCTTCAACCCCTAGTGAGCTCCCAGCAGGATCAACTTCATTCCACCCATCAGTCAGGCATTGGAGTGGATGACGCAGTCATATACCTGCTACACTGATCTCTCTCACATCTGGAGAAACTTGGTGGAAATGTGAGGGTCATGTTTTTTTTACTTCTCCGGTGCTTTCAACACAATCTAGCCTTCACTCACGAGAGGGAAGCTGGAAAAGGCAGTAGTTATGCGCCACCTGGCTGCATGGACTACCAACTACCCTACTGACAGACCACAGTACGTGAGGTTGAGGGACTATGTGTCTGACTGTTGGCCTGCAGATCAGGAACTCCACAGGGGACAGTGCTCTCCCCTTTTTCTGTTTACACTATACACATCAAACTTTAGACACAACACTGGTCACTGCCATCACAAGAATTCCTCAAATGACTCGACCATTGCAGATGTTTATCAGAAAGGAACGGTCTGGAGTGCAGAAATAAGATCAAGAACTCTGTGGATTGGACACTTGGATAAATGCCACGAAAACAAAGGAGCTGGTGATTTACCTCCGCAGGAGGACTTCTACATTACACCTGTGAACGCATACAAATACCTGGGTGTTCACCTCATCAATATACTGGACTGGTCGGACAACACAGATGTCCTGTATAAGTAAGGCTAAGGTCGTTTCCACATGCTCAGAAGACTGAGGTGCTTCGGAGTGTGCAGGACTCTGTTGAAGACCTTCTACGACACCATGGTAGCATCAGTGATTGTCAATGCTGTGATCTGCTGGGGTGGAGGAAGCAAAGAGAGGTACAGGCTATTGCTCTGATCCATATTGAGTTATTCTGGGAAATCTTTTAATTCTCATATATTATTGAATTCATAGGTGTAAATTCATAGTCCCTCCAAAATCATAAAGTACCAAAGAAACCAAAACATCTTCCTAAGACTTTACTGTAAGACTTCACTGTTACTGTGTACACTCGGTCTTCAAACTTCCTTTACATGCTAAAGATTTCAGAGGAGGACGTGCGTTATATCTGTACCAAAAACATGGACTCCTGTTCCGCCAGGGTAGAGAGCAGCTCCCCTCAACCCCCTTCTGCCAAGGCGGCTGTGGTGTGCGAAACTGAATAAATCATCTTTCTAAAAATGATAACGCTCATTCCGAAATGTTTTCCATGTTCACGGAAGACCTGAGCTGTTCCTTCTTATACAAAAATGCATCATATTTCTAAGAGATAACCATACCGCCCGAGAGGAAAGACTTTTGATGTCCATCTCTCTCAGTTGTATGCATCGACGTCAGGCAGGTTCAAGTGTAGATCTGATAGGTCCAGGCAGGAAGCCAGAGCAAAGATATTCTTGCCAATCAATGTCATCATAAAACAGACAGACACACACACCCATAGACAGGCAAACGTACAATTATCTTGTGTGTGTGTGGACGAGTAGTGAAAATTATTTGTGCAGCTCAAGGTTTCGCAGCCTGGTGTTATCAGAGTTGGCAGGCAGGCGGATCTGCAGCGCAGGAGAACGTGTCTTGGGTATAGAACAGATACACTTTCAGGATGAGCTTGAGGGATAAAGTAGGTGTGAACATTCTTACACACACATGTAATAGAATTGAGAAAGGTTAAAAGTTGATTGGCCTGACATATTTAAAATTAGTCATTTCACTTGAGAACACTTGCTGTTTTCTGCTCACCTTTATCTGATTTGTTAGAAACATGATTAGCTCAATTGAAGTATGCGAGACGCCGGTAGGGATTAAAAATCGTGTGCACACTAACAATGTACGAGGTGCATATCTAAGCTTCTATGTCTAAGATATTAACCTCTCTTTGCTGAATCAAAAATATTAGCAAACTTGACAGCGGTAGAGGACACCGTATACCAATATTAACAAGTTTTATTCCATTTCTTCCCAGCGGGCATCGCAAATGCAACATGTTAGAGGAGCACAACTAGCAGCGGCTTCAGTCCTCGGTGGCAGAATATATTGATTTCATTTTGGTACAGTGGGAGAAGGTGCAAATATTTTCTCTGGTGTGTGTATTAGTGCTGGGGTTTTGGGCTATACCAGCTAGATCTCGCTCTTACTGTTGTGTGACTGGTATTAAATTAAAATACCCACTGTCTGAGAGTCTTATTTGCAGACTCTCAGATAGTGGGTTCAATTTACATGAGAAACAATTCATATTGAGTCATATCTAAATATGAACCAAAGGCTGGACATTCAGCTGTTTGACTGCGGAAACAGGAAGTGCTGACCAATGCACATCCATGCTGCCCAGCTTGACTCCTACCGTTTGTTCTGAGTAGATATTTCCAGGCGACTGGGGGAATTCATATTTTTTGATTCAAAAGTCTTTGTCTTAATAAAGTTGCATCATTGAAACTGTTGAGGAAGTCCGAAAACACTGATTCCTGTTGTACAATTCGTTTTAAGAGACATTGTGAAGTGGCCATCTGCTAATGGAGAATGTATTCTGTTTGATCTAAATATAAACAATGAGCACTGGTAGAATAAAGCTGTTCACAACCTTAGGATTGTGATACAAGTGATCCTTTCTAACTTTCTCTTCATAACACAGCATTTGCATTTTACTGTCTGTGTTTCATCTACAGCTCTTCATTCTTGACTTTCATTCCAGCAATAACGCAATTTACCACTGGAATTTGTTTTGAAAATGTACTTAATCTCATCATCTATGTGCTACAGAGAGTATCTCCAGAGTACTTTTGTGACTTTTCTGACAAAGCAGAGTTTCATGCTTTAAACTCTGCAGAATGTCTGTTAATGATTGGATCCTTAACAATTTATCTCTGAAGGTATGTCATATCATAAATGATCCGTTGCCACCCTCAAACAGCATCCGTTGCCTTTAGAGCCAACATTTTTCACATTTGATGAGGTGGATTATAGGAGTTGCAAGTGCTAAAATTAGCTTTACCTTGCCTGAGCTAAGGGCTAAGCTAAATACTAAGTTAGCAATTTAGTGCTAACTAGGAAGCCTACAGAGTAGCTGGAACTACTATAGACTAGCTTGAACAGCATACTACTAGCCAGCATACCCTGTAGTATGCTGGCTAGTAGTATGCTGCTAGTGCTACATCATGTAGCACCGATAATTTGGAGGGATTTCGGTTTAGTTCTGAATGTGGAGTCTGACGAAGCACTCTATCAATGGTAAGGGTCCTGATAAAGTATTTTCATAACTGCTGACAACAGTGTGTAATGTTTGTGTTTGATGGGCTAAATACACCAGCTATAAATGTACTGAGCCAAAAACTAACGTTTTAACAGTCGTTTTTCTCTGCCCAAATGACTAATAAGGGTAAATAGACAAGCGGTAATCAGGTTAACAACACCTGTGTGACAGCTTGGAATCTCGATGCATCATCTACTGGTAACTGAGGCACTGAGCTCGGAAACTAAAATAGAAGGACTGCTGGTTTCGGGCCAGGCTAAGTCTGTAGTCTCCCGGACTAGTTTGGGCTTAGACATAAATATGCAGCTGGGCTGTGCTCCAGTATGGAGTAGAGCTGTAGGACTAAACCCTTTAGTACCTGCACACATCTATCTGGGTTACACACAAACAGCATATGCCGCTTTTGTAATATTCATGCCCATAACAAAAAGCAATGCAATGTAAACTGAATAGTAAGATCATGGAGAGAATCAAAATCTCAATTCCAAGCAAAAAGTCGACGTATCTTACTCCAGACAATTAGATTTGTGAGGATGTAGGAGAGAACAATAAATTATATCAGGGCCTTAAAGTGATTTCAAACATCCCTAGATTTGTAAAGAATAGCTAGTTGAGATGTTGTTTCCACGTTAATTTATGGCCAATCAAAACACTTTCAATTTTAACACAACTGATTTTTTATCAATTCTTTCCATCATTTTCTTTTGGATTTCCAAACACCCTAAATTGTGATTTTAATATTGAGACACAATTCATGAATATCAAATCATGTTTTAATGGTTTCTTAGCTCTTTATTTAAATGCAGACAAAGCTTTATTCAGATTTTTCCCTGCATGAAATATATTTGTATATGTATTTTGTATGCAAATGTGAGAAAATTTAAGAAGTCAGTAATGTTACAAAAATCATTAATGTTAAGTATAGAGAGTTTGGGACCAATCTGTGACCCCTGAGGTACTCCACCATTGACCTTCCTAATTCCTGACTGATTGTAATTCATCTTCACACACTGCTGTCTATTTTCCAAATAGCTTTTCAGCCAGGAGTGAGCTGTTCCTTTGATCCAGAAACTTCTCCAGTTTACTCAAATATTGGCTTTGATCTATAGTATCCAAAGCCTTCTGTAATACAAACATAGACACCAATAGAGCATTCACAATCTTCTACGGCAGTAGTTACTTCTTGAAACATCTCAATATCTGCATAAATAGTAATTCCATTTTTCCTAATTCCATAGCAATGGTCACTTAGTCATTTATATTTATCAATAAAATGATCCAATTGTTTGAAAAATCATTTCTTCCAATGTTTTTGAGAACTAGCTAAATAGAAATTCAGCTGTATTTGTCAGAAGCTCCAATGTTAAGAGCTTAACATTGGCGTTATGTTGGTTATTTTCATATTAGTAGGATAAATAGCTTTTTGAAAAGACTGATTACATGTGCAGGTCAGAGGTCCTGCTATAGAATTAGTGGCTTCTTTAATAATAACCATATCATCAGTTTATCATCAATTTATATCAGTTGATCTTTTGATTATAAATTACCTTACAGTTGTTATCCTGTCAATTGCATTAGCCACACCAAGGAACATAGGTTACTTTTTTTTTTTACTCACCGCACATGTGGTTCATTTCAGCGCTCATCAGCACACTCAGCACATTTCTGCCAGAAAAGAAGAAAAGACATTGTTGACATCCAGATCCAAATCAGAAAGAGCAACATTTGCTTGTTCTAAAAAACACAGAAAGTTGCATTACAACTGGAAAAACTCAGTTGATGCCCATTATAAATTAAATGTATTATTATTATTATTATTATGACCTCTATCAGAGGAGAATGTGAACAAACTGACATAAAATAACAAGTTTAAATGTGACTTAACAATAAGGGTCCCTGAAAAAACGTATGTGAAATTATATTGGATTCTGTATTCTGATTCTGTTTTAGAGGAGATGTGCATAGACTGTGACTAGAATTGCCCATTTCCGACGGTTAGGATTAATCTGTATGCTCTCAGGCAGAGGCATAAGATTGCAAAAACTGCAAAAAATAATGTAAAAAATAAAATTAAAATAAAATTAAAAAAGAATTCACATTTTAACATTCACTTGGGTCTATTTGCAAGAAGAACACACAAAATGTGACAAAATCCATTATTCATAATTCTGAATTCATTAAGGCTATTCATATTCTTAACTATGCATAAATTAACACATTCTGGTGAATCTCCTATATTTCCACCTCTTATTTTAGTTTTCTTTTAGATATACATACATTTAATGTTCGGGGCAAATTGGAACATGAACAATACAGCCAGAGCAACTTGCTGTCTACTTGTGTAAGGAATTTACTTTTTTTGTGGCATATACATTGAAAGAAAATTACACATCTCTACTAATCTATTTTGTAAAACCCCTTCAGTGAGGGCAAGGATCCCGATCATAATCCAATGGGTTCTTTTCATTCAGCTTTTTAATTAAATATCATTTATTTACTTTTTTGAAGATTTATGGTTAGAAACGAGTGGAGTAAGTTGAGACAGGAAAGAGCGTAACCAAAAACACAAAACCATCTGTTGGACCATAAAGAGGACCGTCTGCATGCTTACTATACGGTGCCCTCGCATTATTGGCACCCTTTAAAAAAATCATTAAAATGAGATGCAAAAATGTTCTTTTTTTGTCTATACCAGTGATCTTTAATCTAACTTTTAACTCAAGTAACATAATTTTAGGAAAAGTCTTAATACAAAACAAATATCTTCAAAAAATGTGTGCCACAGTTATTGGCACTCCTGGAAAATCCTGCGATTAAAAGGTCGCTAGGGCCTATTTCCAGGGTCTATTTCATATTTTTAGATTTATCTGTTTGGGTATGAACTTTGAAGTGGTGAATAATGACTTCCTGTTCTATTGGAGAATAAATATGAGGGGATACAGACCTAATTCTCTTTGACATTCTTTACAATGAGAAACACCAGAAAATGATGATGAAATGCTTCACAGCTGCAAGAGAGACAAGAAAATCTCTCTGGAGTTAGAAATGCCAGTTTCAACAGTTAAATAATTTAAGATTAAGGGACGGGAGATGCTAAAAATCAGCCTGGGAGGGGACATGTCTGCATACTGAAATCACACTCTATGAGGAGGATGGCTTGACTGACAAAAGACTCTCTAACGATACAGAATTAAAGAGTACAGTTGAATCTTGTGTTCAGATTGACTCCTAAACTACCTGATGGCACCTACACCAACACAATCTTTTTTCGGAGGGCAGCAAGAATAAAGACGCTGCTGTCACCTACATACAAGCTAAAGCACCTACAGTTTGCCAAACACCACCGGGACTTTCAAACGAACAAGGTCATAGGTCAAATGAGACTAAAATAGAATTTTTGGTAACAAACAAAGTGTCGTGTAGCAAGAAAGAAAGCAATAGAGAAAAGAACACCATACCCAATGTGGTAGGGGATCGCTGAATCTGTGGGGCCGTTTTTGTTTCAAAGGACCGGTACATCTTCTTAAAATACAGGGTCCAATGGACTCCATTAAATACCAGCATAGTGGGTGATAAATTACAGTTTGCAGGCAGATACAGTTTGACCTTGTTGCAACATCGTTTGAGCATGTAAGAAGATGGTGTTCATATTCAAAGGGTTTGATTAGTGACTCCAGTCAACAGACAAATGGAAAAGGGAGAGACAGGCCTTTTATACATAGAAGTGTGTGTGTTTGTGTGTGTGTGTGCGCATGTGTGTGTGTGTGCACGCCTGCGTGTATGTGTGTTAGGATGTTGTTGAGTGAAATAAGGGATCAAAGCAACAGATTTTCACGTTATAAAATTAATCTGTAGCCTCCCCGCCTTTGATGTTTTTCCGGTATCTCAGGTCTTTGTGGCTGTTAAGCCAGTGTAGGAACGTCTTAAACCTGATTTCATCTTCCACATTTCTGTGGATTTAACAACTTGAAACATATTTTTTCTATCCATTTGTTTCTTACCATTTTGAGATGTTACTCTGCCCACACAGTAAAATGAAAATCTTCTGCCGATTGTTAGGCTGGGTTTATAGTACTATAAACTATTAATAAAATAAAAAATCTTTTCTGTTGGATTTCCAAAACGTTTCACTTTGAAACGATAATAGTGAAACACAGAGATCTCTGCAGATCTCTGTGTTTCTTTCAGCACAAAGATCTGCAAATCCCCTGCAGTATGCATGACAGGCCTGTGGTTGGCGGTTTGACTTTGAAAATCAACCCCACAGAATAACATCAAGAATCTGGATGGTGATGAATACAAGCGTGAAAATAAATAATTTTCTCCAGGTAGATCATAAAGATATCAATTAATTTTGTGCGCCGGGATTACATGCAAAGTCAATGCAGAGCAATGAACAGAAATCACTAGAAGATTGGTGCGGGAGTGGAAGAGGCTCATTAGAGCTTTCTGTGTCCATCTGCAGTTAATGTACAAAGCACTGGTTGTGGTTACTTTGGTCACCTCAGAAAGAAACATTTGTACTCTAATCTTCATATCGGACGAGAGGGTGCATATTCGTGGTTTTGCCTTCGAGTGACGAAAATTGCGTCTCTCTACTCCCAGAGCTGGAGTCTACAGGAATGCCAGCTCTGTGGCAATCTCACAATGTCTCTGTTAACACTCTCATGTTTAAACTCAGGTTTAAGGTATAGGATAACAACATCATAATGTTTTGGAGTACTCATCGTTTAGAATTATCATTAAACACAAAATGTAAAGGCTATGGGCATTAATAACCTGATGATGTTGAAGGGACAGTGGCTGTATGACTAAATTCTGATTGTGCATCATTATTGCAGCACTTAAATAAATAACTGATACCAAGACATGTAATGTCTGTAAGACAGTATTAAAGTTTGCCTGTGTGGTTGAACTCGCAGAATTTTTGATGCTTCAAATCATAGTCATTAGGCTACAGCAGCAGCTAATGCTAACCCTAACCCCATGCTAACACACTGAAGCTTAAAACAGTAAACGTTTAACTTGGGTATAACAAGAAGGAAAACGGAACAGATCTTGTACTTTATCACGCCAAACAGTTTAAGAGAATCTATAAATCCATCAACACTAATCATTGTACAGGTTAATCTGATGATCGCACATGCGTGACATTTAGTTTTCTTTCTTCTTAGAATAACATTAGAAGAATTAAGAGTCAAGTCGGTACACGATAAGCCATACGGTTTATTATCCACTGCACAACAAAGAGACTATAGACATTCAGTAATGTTGGCAGGTCGCTGTTAGAATGCAGTTCTTCTGCTTAACAAGCCAAACATGACAAAAGCAGCGAGACGTAGCCACAGGGCAAAACTATAAATCATGAAGTAAATAATAGTAAATTATATGATTTTTGACACCATGTTGGTTCTAACACTCAAGGATTTAACGTCGTAAAAATCTGCCCATAATAGTTAAGTGCCCTAAGAGAGCTGCTTTGACAGTTGCTATTCAAAGAAAGCACAATAAATGCGTTGGGAGGTTGGTTGGGGTAAATAAAGAGGAAAATATTGGTTCTGGTTCCACGCGTAAAAGTGCACTGTGCAGCACATCTGACGCTCCTTTGTCCAACTACAGCTATGATAACAAAGTTAAAATGTTTTCTTGCACAAATGATTTCAGATAACACGAAATGAAAAACATGCCGTCTGACATTGTACTCTCGATTCTGCATGCCTAAGTGAGCAGCACACACTACTATTCAGTAAACTTACTTTATAACAAAGGAGACTTTTGGTCTGATTCATTTCATTTTACAACTTACTTTAATGTTTTCATTGACTTATTACTGTTTAAATACATGAATATGTCTTTCTTACCTCATCCAGTTTAAATAATTCTCAAACTCTCAGCTGTTGAACCATCAGTCCACAAACACACACACACACACGCACACACCCACACACACACACACAAACATACACACACGCGTAAATGCATTAACCTGTTTATTTACTTCATTATCGTTTATCCATATTTATCCTGTTTTGTTTAGTGTGAAGTTGAATAAACATATTTATATCTAAGCATAACAGGATTTTTAGGTTTAATCAAATTAAGAATTGATTAATTATAAGTTTCATAATTTCCCAAATTAACTTTGGGTGGTGCGCCTATTAAAAATTTTCAAGGTAAAATGTAGAGAAACCGCTAGAAATGCATTTTATACATAAGAATATGAGTCACCTGGAGATGGCCCCCAAATATATCAGACAATAAATGCATCATTATATGAGATAACATCCATTCCTTTGGTAAAACTAGAGTTGTAGATATCCGTTTTGCATAAACAGTAGCCTATACTATTAAGATGAAAAACCTTTAGAGTCACCTTAAAAATCAAATGAAAGTTGGCAGATAAATGAAAATATCAATAATGCAAAACTACATATTCTGGTTAAATTACATGAACTTTGATGAAGCTAGAATATATAGTTTTTGAAATATGCTCTGGACAAAATGACTATTCTTCGGAGGTACCAAAAAAAACGTGTTTCAGCACAAACCTAATTGCAGAAATAAATTGACTATAAAATTTAAAAATATCAAACAGTCAAAAACTAAACCACAGTCACACATATATACAGAAACACACACGAATACAGACAATGTTAAAACCTCTCCATTACCAGGATCTCACACACACACACACACAAGCACACGCTTGCCTACACTCACACACAAGCACACTCCACACCTAATGTAGGGAAGGTCAGGTTTCTCATCGGTGTCCTGTCTGAATGTATAGACTGCAGTGAAAACTACACAGCATGGACACACTGTCCTTTCTGTACAGCTGGAGGGGCAGAGCTTGACAAAGTCACTGCAGGGAAACAGGATGTCAGCAATAAAGGGAAAAGCGGCGGTTACAATTGGTGGGGGGTGCAAGAAAAAAATCAATACAGCATTACATATTTGCATGGATATATTGTATCGCTACACAGTCAATGCCACTATTTTATTATTATTATTATTTTATTTCATTATTATTAATTTATTAAATAAATAAAAAACAGAACTAGATTTGTATGCACTGCAATGATAGAATGAGTAGCTACTCCATGCTATTAGTTGATGCTGTAAGGTATTTTTCAAGCGAAAGGCAGCAAAAATGTCTGTCACAGTGTGCTGAAGAACAAATGAGGAAGAAGAAAAGCAGTGGTGGGAGCACTGGAAGAAGTAAACAGCCAATATGGAAGATTTAACATGAAAGGGATGAAGCAGATGGAGATGACATGGAGGACTGTCGTAAGAAATACTCTGTAAATATTACAAACATGGGAGTTCATATACCTCGACCAACAATAGCATTAGCCGAGGTCAACAGAAGCTATTGCTGATTTAGCATCTTAGAAAAACCAAAAACCACTAGACTCACTTTGCTTGACAAAGATATCTCCTAATTCCGGGTGAGCTAAGAAAATAACACATTTCATTACTTACTTATACAAGGATGTACAATCGTTTGAAAAACAATAGCTTTAGTTATCAGCTCAAAAACCTAGAATTAAAATATTTGACTTATTATTTTCGTAGACATATTTAGTAAAGTTTAAATACTGCTTAAATTATTAACTTGCGACGCAAGGATATCACACAGGCGGTGGATTCAAACAGTATGTGACAGTAATGGCTTACAAACACGCTAGGGACTAGAGACCGTCAAGTGATGTTCTCCTAACAAGAGCTTTTCCATATTCCTATAATAGTATAGTAGTACTCACATGTTTATATTCACATAAAAAACACAAAAATGTCACTTTGTCAGGAGCAGCGACAAGAACAAAAAAGCTGAGAACTTTATCTGATTTCACACAAAAGTTGACAAACTCTTCCTCTTGGGATATAATATACAGTTGAAGAAAGTTGATAAATGAAAATATTGCAAGATATTTTACCACAACGCATAGCATATCGCAAAATGTTAAAGATCGGGATAATATCATGGTCTAATTATCGTAATAATATTGTATTATAATAACAATAATATGATAAACTTTATTTATCCCTTGTTCATTAGTCAAGTTCTACACAGTACAGAACATTGTGAAATTTACTCTCTTAGTATTTGACCCACACCTGAGGAGCAGTGGGCAGCCAATGTGAGTCGCCCCAATCTTTCCGTTTGTGCGACGATAACGCGACCCCCTGATCTAAAGTTAAATAATTATACTGATGAGATCACAAAATAGATTCACAACAGATAAATAAATATTAGATCTTCGTGTAATGAAGGTATTTTTAGAAATTGATTCAAGTCAACAAAAATCTCTGTACAGTGAAATGTCACTTCACTGACGTATCAAAGTTCACCGGATGGAGCGAAAGATAACATAAAATAATTTTGTCCCAAAGAGGAATTAGAGAGGCGGTATACAGGTAGTGCAAATACTACTGTATAGAAATATACTTAAAGAATACTTAAAGGATAATTAAATAAGATAATGTAAAAGGCAAAAGGTTTACTGTCCTGAAAAAATAAATTAAAACTATTTCAGAGTTTCATGCCCATTTAAGTATGGTTGTTCAGCCCTCCATGTTGCTCTTGGCTCATTTGCAAATAAATATCAAAGATTGTTATGTTTAAAACTGTTGCAGTAGATTCCTCGAAGTCCTCCAAGTTCCACATTTAGCTTTTGATCAAATTTGTTAAGGAGGTTGTGATTATGGTTTCACAATCAGGAAATGGAGACTGCCACTGTGTAAAGTGTCTGGTCATGTGACATCTTTCCAGAAAATCAAATAAGCCAATTGAGGGTTTGTTATACATATTATGCAGTATAATAAAAACATGAATCGGGATGCAGATTGAATATCACAGAATCTCCCATCTGTCATTGCTGATCAGAATAAAGACGCGGGATTAACCAGTCTTTACAGAGGGTTTCGTAACGTTATGGTTCAAAGAAGTTCACTCAAGGTGGTGCAGTTGATAAAACTGGGCAGACAACAAAAGATAGAAGACCTCACATGTAAACCGTATTAAGTCACCTGAAATACTTTATCAGTCATGGTCAACTGAGAGTAAGAACACTGTAACAGGTATTAAACATGGTGAAAATGACTGGATACTTTGAAGGAAATTATAAATCAAAAGCGTTATAGACACAGAACCTGATGAACCGAGATGAAGAATTGTATTTCAAAGCCTTAAAATGAAAGTTTACGCCGTTGAATCTGAAGATCTTATAAATACAAGGACTAAGATTAAAGTTACTAGGGACTTGCAGTCAAAACAACAGAGCTTCGAAAGTAAACAAATATCACACCCATAATATTTTAAAATGAAAATGTTTTCCTTTTCATAACTTAATATTTATTAACAGGGCGGCACGGTGGCGCAGTGGTTAGCGCTGCTGCCTCACAGCAAGAAGGTACCAGGTTTGAATCCACATCTGCCGGCCTTTCTGTGTGGAGTTTGCGTGTTCTCCCTGTGTCTGCGTGGGTTCTCTCTGGGAACTCCAGCTTCCCCCCACAGTCCAAAAGCATGTGATATTGGTGACACAAGAATTGGCCGTAAGTGTGTGTGGTAGTGTGTGTCTGCCCTGCGATGAACTGGCAACTTGTCCAGGGTGTACCTTGCCTCTCGCCCGATGTTAGCTGGGATAGGCTCCAGCCCCCTGTGACCCTAAACTGGATAAGTGGTAGATAATGAATGAATGAATGAATATTTATTAACTGTGTTTACACTTA
This sequence comes from Lophius piscatorius, assembly GCA_009660295.1. Classification (NCBI taxonomy): domain Eukaryota; kingdom Metazoa; phylum Chordata; class Actinopteri; order Lophiiformes; family Lophiidae; genus Lophius; species Lophius piscatorius. Next base: position 43,572 of record VRLP01004620.1, read on the forward strand.
CTTTTATTTTTATTTTTAACAGCCAGAATAAATACATTTACTTACTCCTGAGTGGCAGAGTAACAACAAAAATACACTTCTAACAGGATGGAGATTCTCCAGCATACTTTCATGTAACTATGGCTGCCCACATAACAACAAACTACAACTCCCATAATCCCTCATGTCAGTTGTAAGTGCAAAAATCACCATGTTGTTTTTTTGTTGTCAGTCGATTATAGCTTTTAATTAAATACTCAAGAGTTAAAAACTAATTTATTTCATATCATTTCTGGATATGTAGTGTCCAAATAGGAATTTTGCAGTATATCATAATACACACCAAAATACGCCACTAAATACAGCAATATACCACGAAACAAAAATTTACTGCAATAACCAGGTCGAGTGTTAATCCAATCCTATTGACAATTTTAGGGCGTTGGATGCTTGGGATACATATTTAAAATAGGATGGGATTTAGCTTTTAAGCATGATCGTGCGTTAATAAGTATCACATAAAAAATTGTTGTCTCATCAGTTATCAACTTTAATTGTCTGCAAAGCAATATTAAAGATCCAATATTGACTCATATTTTCAATGTGTGATATTGATATAAGGGAATCAATATAAGTCAGTTGGTTATAATGTTATGGCTACACACCTGCCCTAATTTGCCGGTCCTAAGTAATATTTTCAAAACACACTCCTACGGTCAGTGTATCGTGCAGAATTTCGTCCTGTAACAGGTTATGAGTGTGTTTTATTTGCTGTGATCCTCTGTTTCATCCCCATATGGTTCATTGATCGCACTGACTTTGTGACAAAGTTTAATGACAGGCTAAAGGCAACATATTACCCATTATGCTTTGACAGGCATCTTCTATAAACAGGCGAAAGGGGGTTTACATTGCTGAGTAACCCCGACAGCATGTCACTATCAAAATAATGTATATAAAACGGATGTATTTTTTAATGTACTAACATAAAACCGATATGCCTTCTATATCTGACATGAAAATGCGGAATGAATCGAAAGTTTTATTGTTCTATGAAAGAAATGTCCATGATGCAATCCCAGATGTGTGGCTGCTTCAAAATATCACACAAAGGCAGAGTTGGGTATTTAATTTTATCAATTTTGATTCTCTCCGGGAGCTTTATCTTCAAATGTTTTCTGCCATAATTTCTCAACTCTTGGTCGATTCAAATTTGTTGCATATGAATCCGATCGAGGAGATCTATCATGCACACTTCAGGTTTTACTTTAATAGTTCATATTTAAATAACTAAAGGGAGCTTTTTACGAAAAACACAGCCTTTGGGACATAACTTCCCATGTGAACTAGCTCGAGGAGATCTATCATGTATATGTCATATTTTACGGTTTTTAGTCTTTATAATAATATATTATAGAGTTGTTTTGTTTTATTGTTTTATTATAGAGTGTTTTCCAGACACGCCTCAAAAACCAGGAAGATTTGCATTGGTTTTGGGAAGGGTCGTTTCTATATACCTGACACTGGGGGTAGCTTTATCTCCAAAAGCTTTCGGCCATAATTTCTCAACTGTTGGCTGTATTTAGTCCAAATATGGCACATTTGAATTTGACTCGAAGAAATCTATCTTGTCTATCGTATTTTCCATGTATTTTAATCTAATAGTTAATATTTTGCTCGCTTTAGGAGGCTTATTTTTTTTTCAATTAACAATACTGTGAAAATATCTTCACATTTAATTTTATGGGTTCAATCAGCCGGGTTGCCCGTACAACGAAGGGGATAGGGACTTGTTGGGGATATACATACCTTTGCTATCAGGGACGACAGAGTGGGTCTATTTATTGACCGGGCTGCCAAAGCGATCAGTCTTCAATGCAGTGAGACAAAAAAAAAGAAAAAGAGTTTGCTGTTAATTGGCAGCACCTTAAGCTGTTCCAGGATGTCTCTTTCATTAACTATTTTACTGGTTGGAATTCTCATATAATCACCCGGATTGTATCTCCTAAAAAAGTTATCTAGGTTCCTCAATTATCCATGAGCAGATTAACAACAAAACTATATGTTGAGCTGGGCTGAACATCATCATCCACCAAATACTCCAGACCAGTTTTCTCATTTATAGGAGCTGCACTACTTTCCATTAACTTAGTAGTTGGTACCTACAAAAAAACTCAAAGAGAAGGTCCAGCTAATACATCAGTAGCCTGATAATATCAGCAAGTTATCACTGAACACCAAATATAGTTAATAATCATTTTCTGTCTGAAGCTCATTACCCGTTATACGGAGTAGCCATAACATTAAAACCACTTGTCTCTGCCTGTGTACATCCCTTTCTGCTACCAAAACATCTCTGTGATGGTCTGTGAGGTCTGACACCTTTCTATCAGAGCCAGCATAAACTTTATCAGCAGTTTGTGCTACAGGAGCTCTTCTATGGGACAACAGACAACACCGGCTAGCCTTTGCCGCCCATGCACAACCATGAACCTTGGACATAACTGTAACAATTTAATGGCTTATATTATATTATATTATAATATAATATAAGCCATTATATAATATATAATATAATATATATAATATATATATTATATATATATGTATTATATTAAATAACTGTAAGAATATAACTGTAATAATTTCATGGCTTTCTTCAAATCAAAAATTGACTCAATCCGTTCTGTCCTCTCTGGTTCCTCCTCTCTACCTATCCAGTCTGCTTACTCACAGTTTGAGATCTCCCAGCCTCTAAAGTGTTTCCCAGAAATCTCACAGCAGGAGGTTGAGGTTATCATCAGGACCATGAAACCCTACACCTGTGCCCTCGACCCCTTTCCTACAGCCCTAGTGAAAACTAACATCTCTTCCATCAGTCCCCTGATCACCGCTGTAATAAATCAATCCCTCCAGGCCGGCTTTGTTCCATCTGCCCTAAAAGCCGCCATAATCAGACCACTCCTCAAAAAACCTACTCTCGATCCAGAACTTTTTAGTAATTACAGGCCCATTTCCAAACTCCCATTCCTCTCCAAAGTTCTGGAAAAAGTAGTTGCTGCCCACCTCCAGGACCAC
>VRLP01004621.1:0-46619 GCA_009660295.1 Lophius piscatorius
TACAAACATACAAACAAACAAACATACAAACATACTAACATACAAACGTACAAACGTACAAACATACAAACATACAAACATACAAACGTACAAACGTACAAACGTACAAACATACAAACATACAAACATACAAACAAACAAACGTACAAACGTACAAACGTACAAACATACAAACATACAAACAAACAAACATACAAACATACTAACATACAAACGTACAAACGTACAAACGTACAAACGTACAAACGTACAAACGTACAAACGTACAAACGTACAAACATACAAACATACAAACATACTAACGTACAAACGTACAAACGTACAAACGTACAAACGTACAAACGTACAAACATACAAACATACAAACATACAAACATACAAACATACAAACAAACAAACATACAAACGTACAAACATACAAACGCACAGGAGTGAAAACATAAACTCCTTCCTTGGTGGAGGTAATGATAACTTTTTATTTTTTCATTAATTCTTTGAAGACCAGCCTATTTTTAAAAAAGAAAAAGGGACATTTAAAGGTGTACATGCGTGTGTGTGTGTGTCTGTGTGCGTGTGTGTGTGTGTGTGTGTGTGTATACTCATTTTTATTTTTAGTTATGGGACATCCTTTTGAGCTCTTTCCTCCAAAGGCTATTCTGTCTCCTCCAAAGTTTTACCCCCTTTCCTGAAAAAAAAAAAAAGAAGCTTTTGAGCATCAGGTCGATACGGTAACCTTTGAAGGCGGGCAGCTGAGATCAACTTATTCGCTGTGGCGTGGGTTATCAGCGAGGAGACAATGGCCGCTGCTTCATCTGCTGTCACTGTGCTGCTGTAGGATATAATAATCCGCTTATACATCATTTTAATGAACGTCAAGTGTGACTAAAGTGCGCCCACATTTAATTTTTGATACCACGGGATATGTGGGGGATCACGGTAGCGTCCGGCCTGGTGACGGCTGAGCTTATTAAAGAGAGGTTGTGCAGGATAGGTGTGTTTCTTTCACACAAACGCACACTGAAAATGGTTGTTTTTAAATTCTATGTCATATGGGAGGGGCTTATAATGGACGTAACTCTCATTAAGGCACCAGCAAAAAACATAGATAGTAGTACTAATGGTGAATACTCTACTAATACTAATATTTTATGTGCAAATTTTGTCGAAGTAAATGTGCAAATTTGTACTTAAAATAGCAAAATTAAACTTTCAGTTGCGACAATCTGTTTTTCAAATAGCTAATTTCAAAAGTTTCCGTGTGTAGAATTCAGTAATGTTGCAACAAATTATATAATTATTTTAATATTTCTTCATGTCTGTAAAGCAACTTTGAGTATTTATGAAAAGCGCTCTATAAATAAAAATACATTATTATTATTATTATGATGTATTAAATGCAGAACAAGAAAAAGACACATGATACATGAAAAATCACAATCCTACACACTTAGAAAAAAACAAGCACCGCTCCAAAACAGTCAAAAAGCTCCTAAATTGACCTTCTGATTGTTCACATTTCTGCAAATAATTGTACTTTGGGGAGTATTTTAAAGTTACTTTCTGAAGCTCCGAATGAATGAATTGATTAACTTAACTTTTATTCAGAATCACGTCGTCTTTGGAAACTTGCGTGGCGCAAACTTGACAGTTAAAGAAACACGTAAGATGTGATTTGTCAAGAAGTGCTTGAATAAATAAATGCTTTGTAAATAAATTAAAAACTGTGGTTCCTCTCTCACCGCCGTGACGAACACCGAACTTTGTCACACGATGAGCGACGAAGCATTTTGAAGCCATCCTCACTAATGAGAGGCAGAGGGATAGACTGCATTGATTTAAAAAAGCGGAGGCAGGGCATTGCAGATAAATTACATCATCAGTCCATGATGGATAAGAATTTGCCTTCTACAGTTTGGGGTGATGCATGACTTCATTCTATTAAGGAATGTCAGTTTTACTTTTAGAAAACTTCGTTCGTTAGCGTCGCCGGTGGCATTTAGAGGAGGATGCTCTCTCAATAGGCATAACTTTAACGTAGAAGATATGTTAGAAATCTTTTTAAAATGCAAGCTGTTGATGTGAAAATCTTGCATTTTATATTATCGGAGTCTCACATTCATTTAAGATCAGTTAAAGTTTGCTGTTCAGCTCAGCAATCAAACTTCTACATTTAAGGCAACTGATGGCTCTGCCATATATAAAATGGTGTCGTCTGCATATCGATGGACTTTACTGATTACTCATTTATGTTATGATTAATTGTACATAATGTACCTCTCTTATACAACACGTGTAATTTATATAAGGCATGTTATGAATTGGGCTATATCTAGCATAATGTGTCAGTTACGGTGTCCGCTGGGCGCTCTGAGTAGAGCGGCTGCATCTTTAGCTCGAAAGGAGTTCGTTGGGATGGTCCGGCCATCTGATGCCTCCTGGACGGCTTTGAAGGTTTTCTCAAGCAAACCCAATTTGTTGGAGACCCGGGGGCAGACCCAGAACTCAGTGGAGGCCTGGCTTGGGAACGTCACAAGATCCCCCAGAATGAGCTGGAGAGTTTCGCTGAGGAGAGTGATGTCTGTAAATCCCTTCTTGGCCTGCTGTCCCCTTGACCCCATGAGATGTTTTCAACATGGCTTCAGCCTCGGCTCCAAATTCAAAATACCTTAAAATGTTAGTTCCAACTCTGCCTCTCATGACAAAGTATATTTTTTATATCCTTGTAATCATCATGTGACCCTAGATTTATCCTACTGTGACCCTAGATTTATCCAAGCCCCCCAAAGAAGCACATATCTCCATCATAGTCCATCTCCAAGCTTTTCTCAGGCTTCACAGCATAACAATAGTTGTGTTTTTTATATAAAATGTATCATGAGGCTACAAAAGACCATCCAGAGAATGTAATAAAACATTTTGAACAGTACTTTCAATACTCTTTGATCAAATCCACGTTGTTGTTGGTTTGTCCAGCCTTCCTCCGCTCGCTCTCTCCACCTACACACGAACAATTAGAGCGAGGTCGTTCATATCGAACGTTCAGTGGATGTTTCTGGTTTGGCTTTCAATAACTTGTAAAGCAAACCATTAAACACCAGACTAATGAGTGTATTTATCATTCTTGGAATAGGAAGAACAATTTAAAACCACTGGTTTCAATGCTTTAAGTGACACCCACACGTAGGCGGAAACTGTTCACACCAGTTCTTCAAAGCTTGATGAAGGGCATTCTGGGAAAGGCAGGGAAGCACTATGTCACCAGTGGACATGAAGGAAAGTTTAACACTGCTGAAGATGCTCCCTGCTGTCATTAGCTGGAGGATCACTATACAGTATATTACATTGTTTCCGGCGTGCTCGCATTATTACATGAGCAATTTTATTTGGTTATATTTTATTATGTTTTGTTACAATATAATAAAAGAATCGTGGAACCCAGCCACATGGGGGTTACAAGCCAGTGTGCTTCTAGTGGCGGTCCCAATACCGGATGAATGGGGAGGGTTGCGTCAAGAAGGCCATCCGGTGTAAAACCAATGTCAAGTCCATGTCCTGGAGACAAAACTGATTTCCCAACCGGATCGGTTGGAGCCCAGGTTAATAAATACAGTCACTGGTATAGTTACAGTTAGCTAGGAGGGTACCAACCTACGGATGGAAGCAGGTGATCTACGAAATAATTGTAGAATTCTGTAATATGTTTTTTAAAATATATATATAATTTATTTTTTTTTTAATCATTTTTTTTTTTTAAGTATATTTTTAATATATATATTTATATATAGAGAGAGAGAGAATTGTACACATTATTTGTGAAACCCCAAAGGTTTGCAGAACATAATCTCTTCTTTTGACTGTTTCTACATATTTATTTTCCTCTACAATCAAATATCGGGAAATTACCAACTTAAAATTAAAGTAATGTTAAAAAAGTACCCTTTAAAATTCCAAACGATGTAATATTTATGAACATTCAGCTATTTAACATTAAACCTACGAATTGCCAAATGAAAGGCTGTTGTCGTTGTTTGTGATAGTAAGACGCTGAATGAAGGACAAGAAGACGTAAAAGAAGGATCCCGTCTCACGAGCTGGGAACGTGTCCAGTACTATAAAGCAGAAACCTTTGATAACCACTGGGAGGACAGTGAGTGTTGATAGGTTCAGAGCAGGGTGATATGATCCCCCCCCCACCCCCACCCAGACAGTCAGAGCCAAGCCTATCCAGATAAATCACTTCCTGAAGAGAAAGGAAGGCGAAACAGCACTTAAGTCATTATCCAACCGCTGCCTCCTGTTATGGCTCTTAATCTCCTGATCTAATCAGTGGCTCGCCACCACAAAGGAGGCTCGCCACCTGATTAAATGCAAGTTCAAGTGGTGTAACCGGTGTCACTTTGTCGTTTTACATCGGGAAGAATGGGGATTGTGTTTACCTGTGATGGATGACTTAGGAGAGTTTGCAGGAAGGGTTGCGGTGGAGGATATGGGGCTTAAGGCAGGTGGTGCGCTCTTGAACACATGGTTTCCTCCATTAGAGCAGCCGAGGACTGGGTCACGCAAACAGGTCGGCATAGTTTATCAGTTAAAGGAGGCATGTGAAACGTCAAATACCGTGAAGGATGGCTTGATTTTTCCGGGCATTTGCCTTTGTTCATTAGGGAGCTCACATTCAATCATTGGGAACTTAAAGCATCAGCGTCGGGCCTTTGGACATCTTAGCGTGGGATGGATGTTGGCCCAATGTCCCTGACGTCACTAACGGAACAGCTGGGTTTGCTTTTATCTACTCCATAACATTCATTGAAGAAAAGGGAAAAAGCAGCGATTGAGAGAAGGCAGATGGACCAAACAACGCCGAGGAGTGTGTTTCCCAAAAGTGCCTGCCGGGAGTCTTATTCGTCATGATTACACGAGAATGAATGAAGTGACCCTGCTGGCTGAGAGACGGTGGAACTGGATTTGAGTTGCACTTACCAACTCGACAGAAGAACATGAGATCTTTAAGGGGCGCCGTTTCTAAACTAGCACATGTTGATTTTAACGGCAACTTTTTGCCACATTTAGCTCAAAAAACCTTTGAAAAGCAGTGTTAAATTCTCAAAGTCACTTTTTTTCAATCAAATTTACTGGAATATTAATGAATTTCTACTTAAAAATATGTTAAATAAAATGTAGAAATATTAATGATGTGTCTAAATGTTAAATCTATATGTAAATTCTGAATCTAAATATTTAGAACGAAACTAAATATTTAGCTACTATGCTAATATCAGTGTGAATTAGCATTAGCAATTAACCAAGTTGGTTTCTGGGCTGGTTCTGGTTCTTCGAAAATGTTTTTTCTTCAGGTAGATGGAACCCTCTCTCAGAAGTGTTTTTCTTCTTCAAGCTTTGATTTTGGTACTTCAGCGGATGAAATTTGCATATTTTTTGTGGACATTTGCATTTTAGCTAAATATTTAGTTTGGTGCTTAACATTTATTTTTGTATATATAATATTTAGATTGAACATACACATTTACATTTTGATTTAGATTTAACAATAAGATGTAACATTTATATTTAATATTTAGACATTTTATTTAACGCATATTTCAAGTTCATGAATATTGCTGTAAATGTAATAAAAGAGCGACCTTAAAACTGTCCAAGATGTTGATGCTAGATCCAATTAGGAGTCCTTTTGGGGGACCATAAAGTGAAGACCACGCACAACTTCACTTTATGTTCCTCATTATGGACATTGAATTCCATTCCATTCATTAAAATTCCATTAGAAATTATTATAATTATATAATAATTACAATTATATATATATTGATGATAATTATTATTATCAGGGAGATTGGGATCCAGGGGTTTTCGGTCCTGAGCAGTAGTAAGGTATAACCCTTTTGATTCTGGAAACTGGTGGTGGTGGCTGATGACGCTGCTGAGACTGACTGAAAGTCGAATGATGAGGATGATGGAACGCAAACCTGCATCATGAAAGAACGAAGATGTACGGAGAGAATCATCTTTGAAAAGACAGCAGCTGATGATGACGGGCTAACCATGAAGGTGCGTCACTGTGATGTTGGATGAATGTGATTGGCTGAATGGGAAGAGCTGATAATAGCTGATACATTGTGACCATGAAGCTAGCAATTAAGAAAGAGCAACTTTGAAAAGTGAGTGGCAGTAAACTAATATTTAAAGACAGCATCATCATTTAAGAGTAAAACTAACTCGATCATCACGACACGTGTGCAGCACAACATCCTTTAACCAATCAGTGCCGCTTCAGATTCTGTGTTCCATCCCTTTATTTTTGCCGGAACATCGCTGGAGCATCTTCAGAGACTGTCGAGTGACTCAGGCCGGTGGCCTGTCAGACGCTGGGCAGGGCCGAGCAGTTCTCCTAAAGTACCTTAAAGAAACTTGGCTCTTGTTTTTGGAGTCATTTCAGATTCAATCACACTTGATCAACTTGGACCGTGTCCCAAGGTATTTATAGAAAGTTGAGCGTTATGCGGTTATAACGGCTGGCTGGGGCCCAAGAATCTGCCATCGTTTCTGCCTCTGCAGCAAAGCTGGAAGATGTCTGGCTCTCAGCAGGGTTGAGAGAGGATCGAGTATCAATGAAGCTGAAAGGGGAAATCTTTATTAACGGCGAGATCTTGGTTTAAACATGTATTATTGTTTTACCGTATAATCACTCTTTACGGTTGCTTTTAGCAAAGCTTTGAATATTCATATATTTTCTGTACCCGGATTCTTTCATAAACCTTCCTCCTCCTCCTCCTCCTCCTCCTCCTCCTCCTCGCCTTTTCTGATGGCGACTGAAATTCCCTTAAGTTGTAATGGTGCCTACTTTGGGGTCTTCCACCTACCAGACCATCAGGGTGGGAGGTTGGTATAAGGAAAGGAGCACAGGGGTTGATGGACGGTGAGTGATGGGGTTCTGAGGTCTTCTTGGCTTTTATCGCAGCTTCTTCTTCTTCTTCTACTTCTTCCTCTTCTTCTTCTTCTCCGTTTCCTTTGATAAGGAGGATTGGAACATCGTTCACCTGATGTCATCTTCATTCGTTACCTGTTCATGCCCCCACCAAAGGGAGCATATAAGGTCACCCTTGTCAGTCTGTATACACGTTTATATTTAGGGAAAAATCTTATCGAGAAAATTTCAAAACGTGTCTTTGAGGGGCCCAAAAGTTGTGTATCCTAAGTTTAGTTACTTCTTCTTCTTCTGTTTTTATTTCCCCTGTGCAATGTGTCATTGGAAACGACATTTCTAGATTCCTTATGTACCTTTATGCACATAACAAGAAATCGTCTGCATGCATCCTCAAAAACCAGTGGACAACATGTCCCTATAAATCCCATGTTCTTGTCTTCGTGTTATGCAGTAGGAAAGCTCAGTGGGTTGTACCACTGACTTCGGTCCAGGCGACTGGGGTTCGATGTTGTGGACCTTTAGGCAAAGTTCTTTGTGCTACCAGCCTACCCAGTCACATCTAGTGCTGGTCCCAAGCCCGGATAAATGAGAGGTTTATGTCAGGAATGGCATTTGACATAAAAACCTGCGTCAAATCCATATGAGGAACGAGAAGGTCCGCTGTGGTGACCCCCTTTTTAAAAAAAAAAAAAAGAAAGACCCGAAAAAAAGCAGCTTTTGCTTATCTTAATTTTAAGATTTCTATTTTCTTTCCTGCTCTCTTTCACCCAGAATAGATGTTCTATCCACATCAGGATAGAACAGGATTTTTTTCTCCATTGGCTTGGTCACCTGAAAATGTTGTAAACTCTTCTTTCTCTGGTGTAATCACGCTCATTCCTGTAGCCTGAGACAAGTTTGTCATGTGTCTCTCCTGAGAGTCCTCGTCATCCTTCAGAGAAGCACAGTCTTCTTCTGAGAGAAAAGTATCTCAATTTCTGAACCATCAAATTCCTGACCCCGGAACCTCTTCTTTGCCTCCTTGCTCGCGTAATTACGTCTACTGGTTAATGGTTTAACTGGCATGGCGATGAAATTGATACGAGTTCGCCCATAGCATGTTTTCCTTCCCCGCTACCAGAAATAGGACGGCCTTCATAATTAGTCAAATGCAGTTAAAAGCGCACTTCACTCGCTGGAGCCATTATTGTGGCATGATGGCTCCAGAAGCACAAGGGCCCATTAAGGGAGTTTGATGAATAGATTAGCTGGAGCAGCCAGGTGTCTCCAGAACAACACTTGATCACACACCCACCCGGACGTTGCAACCGGAGTGCCTTCCGCCCATTAGTTGCCAGATCTCGGAGCTTCTAAGCCGCGCCGTGGCTCTTCACCCTACCAGCTGAGAGCTTTTTAACTGAATGGAAGGAAAAACTTCTCCGGGTTCATAACTGGTGAGACATTGTTTCCTGAGCTGAAAAAGTCATTAATGGAGGAAGAATTCCCTCAAGGCATTGGATTTCCAAAAATAAAGTTTAAGAGTCCAATAGCATAAGCATCAAACTGAGTTAACCTTTAGCTGCGGAGCTGAATTTGACTGACTGCTCACAGACCGCTGCAATTCCTCGTCCTGGTGAGTATTGATTGGCAGGTCTCTCTGTCCTCATCTGGTGTCATGCTCGCTGTTACCAACCACGGATAATAATCATGTCAGGATAAACTCCGCCATCATAGATGACGACACCATCACATGGCAATGACTCTCGCAATTCAGGCGATGCATTTTTATATCGGCTTGTAATCATTTTCATCGGTCATGAATGTGAACGTCTGCACAAAAGAGATACAGCAGATGAGGTTTGTGAAAAGAGGACGTTTCAAATGTATTAAATTACATCAGAAATGCAAATGGCTCATATATATATATTACTTTTTAACTGTTAGGGATAGGGTTAAAAGAAATTCTTCATGATAAACTGGTTATACTTTTTTTTACATTATAACATTTAGCTTAGTTTTGATGGTTGTTTTTGCCCACATCCATCATTGACTTGCAGAAGAAATGAGCAAACTATCACATAAAGAACAATTCCCCCAAGAAAAATGCTGTATTACACAATGTGATTGTAAACAGTTTCACCCAAACACTTGTGCCAACAGTGTTATTTGCTTTTTTATTGCCATACGATTCATGAGTTTTCCCAGACTAAACAATATATATATATTTTTATTTCTTTTTGCAGTCAGGGCCCCTCAGCTCTGCAACTCCCTGCAGAACCACCACCATCCTTTAAGAAACTTCTTAAACAACATCTTTTCAAAGAAAGCTTTTTTGTAATCCCATTTCCAGGTTGGTTTCTATTGGTTATTGTTATTTGTGATCGTTTTCTCTCGTTGTTGGTCTCTTCTAATTCCTTGTTTTATCATGTAAAGCACTTTGTAACTTTGTTTTTAATAATGGGTTTTATTATTATTATTATTACCTGTGTTATACAAACAACCTCCCTGATTGAACTTCTCAGATGGAATGTGAAGTTATGTTCTTTTTCATGAAAAAAAAAAAGAAGTTCCCCTGGTGAGTAAAATAGGAACTATTACGCTAAAACATGACACATACAGATGTCCTTGAGTTAATTCATACAACGATGACACACCTTATTTGGACAAAATCGAACTAACGGTTAGGAAGTGATGTACAGAAAACAGAGTTTGGTTTATAAGAAAGAGTAAAGTATGAACTACTGGAGTGAAACATATTTACAGGATAATCTCAAATAAAGGTTGAGAAACTTTTGGAGATAAAGCTCCCCCTAGTGTCGGAAATATACAACTGACCTTTCCCAAAATCACTCCAGTTCTTCCTCACACTAAGTTCAATTTGGATATGAAATTTGAAAGGGATAAATGACGTTGTTTTTGAGTTTTGACGAAGAATCTGTGGCATAGCTGCGATGACAGTTCATTAAATATCCCTAACTTTTTGGGGATATGACTTTTGAATTAATCATCAATCCGCATCTAATGCAATATTCCATATAGAAAAGAATAGAATAGCTTTAATTCCCCGGTTAATAGTCTCTGTTGTCTCTGTTCAATCATTAAGTCGATTTAGACAGTGATTATATATAATAGAGAAGTATTAATTAAGAGTAAAGAGCAAAATCAACCTTCTCCAACCGTTTAATTAAGCCTAATCAAGTAGTTACAGACATGCTTGTGTGACATCGGTTTGATGCTCACTGAACCGAACCTCACACGAGATCACATCAGACGGATCACAGCCCAGAGGGTAATCAGCCAGCAAACTGGCTTCTGTGTGATAAATGAATCGACTGTGAACCGCCTCACTGTCTCCAACAATTTCCTCCAGAGTTGTGACAAAATGAAAAGGATGACTCATGATGGAGCCGAGCGGTAAACCTCTCCCACCTTCATCCAGCCTTATCATCGTGTCACGCATCGTTATCAAGAACTTCAAAAGGCTGTGATCAGTATTCGATGTAATGTTCTCATCGGTTAGGATATTTGAGATGGTTTGTGGTTCTCTCAGAAATGAATTGGTGAATGTTTAACAGGTCTCTGCAACGCAAATTTCCAAAAGTGACTACTCACGTTAGTTTTATTTCAGTTAGAGCGCTGCTTGATGAAGAAATGCAATCAGTGCTTGCTGTAGAGTCACATCAATGGTTGGATGTCTCTTCTCCGTGGGTTTGGCATTGTTCGATATTTCTGGGTTGACTCTTACAAAGATGACAAATTAACAAATGGCTCCGTTCAAATTAACGTGTGTCAGGTGGTGTTGCGTTAAAATCAAGAAAACACATGACGCCACTTACATTAAATTTAAAATGCACCAGGAGGCTGATCATTCATCTGGCGGTTTCCTGAGGTGCAGCTGCTCCTGGCTGCAGTAACAGATATCAAGAGCAACTTTCAACTTTACTGTTTTATTATGGCGAGTGAGAGAAATAGCTAAATCAACCCTGCCATTTACCAAAGGTTATTCAAAGTTGCTTTTAGTTGGTATTGTTAATTAAAAACAGAATGATTTAGGTCTAAAAATATAGTTTATAGTTTTCTGGCTGTTGTTGATGCCTGTGAATAAAAACTTTGAATCGGAAATGATTCTGTGAAACCCCGCTGATAGAGAGGGAGACATAAGAATGAATTGCGTTGATTTATTTTGAATTTTATCTACAATTTAACATTTTTTTCATTCCCTTGGTTTGTTCAGAATTCTATAAAATTCTGAACATTTTATAGATCAGGGGAAACACGAATTCTGTTCTCTACCAGGAAAGTCTGAAGGTGTTTAAGCTCGAGAGCAACCGGGTCTCACACCAAAAACAATGAACCCAAGCGTGAGGGTAAGTCTGGACCTGAACCTCATTGAAATTCTGTTACAATAGACCAGTTCAGGGTCACACACGCTCCAATATGGCCGTACTAACGCAGTTCAATCAGGTAAGACGGAGAATGAAGAAAAGATGGATGATTTATTACAGCCGATGGTGTGTGATTATTAATCTGTTAGAAAGTCTCTGACACTTAGGGGAGATTGTGATTGAAGGGTCTCAGCCCTGAGCAGCAGGCATAGAATAACCCCCCTCTGGAGTCTTGATACCGGCGGTGGTGGCTGATGACTCTGCTGAGGCTAATGAATGATGAGGCCGATGGATCGGCTTGGACTTTGCGGGGATGGGGAGGTGGACGGCGTGTGAACCAGCAGCGTGAAATAACTTGATGAACGGTGATGAAGTCATATGATGATGGTGATTAGCTCAGCATCCAGGTGAGACACCTGGTGATCGGATGATGAGGCTGCATGAATGAGCCCAGCTGATATCAATTGATGCACCAGAACCTGGAGCAGGTGATGAGACTGGGCATGTGTGACAGGTGAGGATAGTAGTGGTATGAGCACTACTGCGGCACAAGTGTCTGAGAGGATAGTCTTTCTGACTGAACTTCCGATAGATCTCCATTTCTGCGAAGAGATGCACAAAATCAGGAAATGCTACTTTTTGCTATAAGTTGGTTCAAAAATCAGAAAATTGTTCAGTGTAAGTTCCTTCACTATTATTGGCAGCTAATGTCTGTAAAGTAATTAAATGTATACTAAACATGATTATACACAATCTAATAATGATAATAGTATAACAACCGATGCAGTGTGTGAGTCCTGAAGAGATAAAAACATGGCAACTAAAAGCCTGCTGTGAAATGAATTAATCAGTTAATTCATTGAACTGTATTTATTGTATCTCCGCCCCTTTCAAGTCATCAGAATGCAAGTCAAATTGATTTATGACACAGAAAAGATGGATGGTTGTGATAATAAACAGAAGAGCAACAGAAGATAGTAAAAGAAAAAAGAAAAAATTGATAAGGAGAATGATAATAATGGGAATAATATGAGGCTACAGGCAGATGGATTTACCTGCAGCCTTATGAAGCTCAAACTGAAGGATTAAATGTATTATTATTATTATTATTATTATTATTATTATTATTATTATTATTATTAAAAAAAACAGCTCAGTTTATTTTTCTGAAAGTCTCACCATCTGAAAGTTTACGCCGCAGCAGATTCAAACACTGAAAACACACATTAAGAAGGGCTTTACCATCGTCCCCGACAGCAAGGGTATCTTCCCGAAAAGTCCCCAATCCCCTGTGTTGTGTAAACAATACTTTTAATTCATAATTAGATGTGAAGCTATGTGCAAAACACAATGTTTTTCATAAAGAAAAATGGGATTTTTACAACATAGATCTACTTGAGTGAAGTGATCTGAACCATATTTTTTATGTGTTGTGTAAATAAAAAGAAAAAAAAACTGAATAAAACATGAGAAAGTCCAGTAAAACAGGATGCATACAAAAACAATAGATATCCTAGAGTCGATTCATATGCACCAAATTTTTGACCAATAGAGCCAATGGTTTCATAAAACAGTTTTTCATAGAAAAAACTACCCCTAGTGAATAAAAATATGAACTATTAGAGTAAATCACAATATATACAAGATAGATCTCCTTGAATCCATTCATATGCACCAAGTTTGGACTGAATAGAACCAAGTTCTTCCAAAGGTTTTATCAAAAAAAGAATTGTGTTTTAAATAAACAGCTCTCCCTAGTGTGTAAAATATGAACTATTAGAGTAAAACACAATGTAAGCAAAATAATCTCCTTGGTTCTAATCATATTCACCAAATCTGGACTAAATCGGACGAACGGTTGAAAAATGATATCCTGACAAATTTGGAGATAAATCCCTCCTCTAGTGTCAGGAACATAAACCAGAACTTTATAAAAATCACTTCAGTTCTTCATCACACTAAAGCCTGTCTGAATACTAAATTTGAAAATGATCCACGATTCGGTTTTGGAGTTAACACGAAGCATCTGTGATGACAAGTCCATAATTTCCCTGTTTTTTTTTTTGTGGATATAATGAACAGTTTTTACACGGAATGTTCTTTTTCCAGTCTTTCACCTGCCTGTCCATTAAGTGACTTAACCATTTTCTGTCACATTGGGCTTTTCTGTAAACACTTATCCTGTTCTGGGATAGCGGTGGGGCTGGAGCCTATCCCAGCAGACCCTGGGCGAGGGGCGGGTCAACCTGGACAAGCCGCCAATTCATCAAATGGAGATTAAAAAAAAGAAAAATGTACGCACTAATTCACACCTAAGGTGTTCTGCGTGACTCAGAACCGCGGGAGGAGGCGGGACTTCAGAGACAGAACCCACTCAAACATGGGGAGAAGATGCCAACTGCACACAGAACGACGCCAGAGGCGGTCAGCGGTGGATTCAAACCTGTAACCCTCTTGCTGAGAAGCATCTGTGAAACCTTTAAAGACTTATTCTCCAAAAACAGTATCTAAAGTTGTTCCCCGTGAGCTGCGGTCCGATGCAGTCAGAACCATAAAATGATGGATTCTGGAGAAGGAGCTTTTCCTGGCGTTTAAACAATGAAAATGACGGAGAGGGAAATTGTAATCGTCGTGAACCTAATGTCCGCATTTCCGTCTCGCAGTGATGCGTATTGCTCCATCACTTTTCACATAAACCAGATTACTGATACATTGGAATTGCTGAGATGCCGGCGTGTTGGTAATATTTACCGGCATCCAGGAGTTGGACGTGGACCCGTTTGGGTCTTATACACACCGCAATTTGTGAAAAAGCCTGTGTGTTTTTTTGTTCTGAGGCTCTTTGCTCTGTCTGTGAACCTTTCTCTCCTGCTACTGATATCATTAAGTGCCCTACAATGTATTGCGTTTTTTTTTTTTTTTTTTTATCTAGAAAAACCATCTTTGGCCATTTGCCACTGAAATGCTGCATAAACGCTTCGTCAACAGACGGAAACTGAGAGCAGTGAACAGAATCACTGCAGGACTCCCACCTCGCCTCTCCTCGCGCACGTAGTCTCCGGCGTTCGCTGTAGGGTCTGTTAACGTCAGTGATGACATACGATACTCAGCCTGATAAAAAGTTTCAGGCAGGGAGGGGCTGAGATGGCTTTCCTTCGTTTTGCTGCGTGGCTGCTGACCCCTGACCCACCTTGTTATGAGATAGCTGCCAGTCTATAAAACATTGTCGGCTTATTTGCAGCACCAAGGCGATGGGTGGTGTGGAATATCCGATCGCTGGGGATGCAAAATGAACTATTCTGCGCTCGTGGTGAAGCGGCGCCCCGTAAAAATCACAAATATCTATGCTGGGCTGATTTTCAAACAACATAGAGGAGTTTTCTGGTTTGCTCTGCCTCCGTCTGAGTAACACAAAATCATGAATGGGCAGAGGAAGAGCGCCCACTCATACTCTCTTCTACTCCTTCAAACACCTCCGCCTCCCCCGCCGCCACCAGCGTGTGCAGTCCACCATGTGTCTTGGAGCCGTCGCACAGTGACTCAGGCTGCTCTCCATTTGAAAAATTAAAAGGGGGAATGTTGGCAGACTTAAATGAGGCCCCCAGGAAGAAAACATGCTGAGCTCAGCAAAGCTCCCACAATCTCAATCACAAGGGAGGAAGGAGGTTGGGGCGCTGATGTAATGGCCGCCGCCATGCTGCCGCTGCCTTGGCATCAGAGGAGAACTTGTCAGCATAGCCCCACTAAATCATCCCCGGCCCCCTCCTCCTCCTCCTCCTCCTCCTCAACCCCCTCCTCCTGTATCAAGGGTACATCAGATATCATTAATAAAAATTAAAAAAAAGGTAAAGAGGAGCTGGACGTAGGGGAGGGAGAGGCAACCAGCGGGTTTCTCTCCGACTGCAGAGAAACAAAAATTCACAGATTCGTTAGAAACTAAAGCTTTTGTGTTCCCACTCGTAAATGAAAAGAGCCATGCAAAACAAAAGACACTGGTAAACCGGCTACTCATTGTCCTTCCATGTGTAGAGCTGTTCACCAACCATATAATCTCCCAGGAAGTGTTCACCTCCATTCCCGTATCATCTGCAGCAGCGCGTCCATCTACTGTTATTTTAGGCGTATAATAATGACCCTGTGGTCAAACTTCCTTTAAATCACTGAAAGAGAGAATAATGTAGTGTTGGAGTATTTCATAGGGAGTCTTCACTTCTAGAGTTATATGGTAGTAAGTAGAAGCCCGTGCCTCACAGAAGGGCCCCGCAAAAGGTTGAAAACACATTGATCAGCCATTACATTAGGACCAGCAGTCTCATATTGTGAAAGTCCCCTTTTACTGGCAAAACAGGTGCTGGAAGGCCTTTCTATCAGAACCAGCGTTCATTTTGTTCAGCAATTTGTGTTACTTTAGCTCTCCTGTGGGATCGCACAACACGGCTGGCATTCGGTCCAAAGGAGCTTCGCTTCCAAGTTAACATCTATTCATCTTTAGCAACTTAAAAATAATGATTTTTTTTTTCTTGGGAGATTCTGAAGACCATGTTTTCCCCTTCTGCTCCGTACCCCGGGTGGTGTGCCTGTGGGTCGGGGTATACTCTACGGTAGTTCATTGTACCTGGGCTCCTCTGGTGCTGCCGGATCTGCATCCAAGGCGTTCTCATGGTTTGGGGGGTCGGACCGCACTATCCAGCTTCTGTTGGTTTCTGGAGGGGGCCCATTGCACCGGTGGGGGTCTTGCTGCATGATCTTGGCCCAACACACCAGCATCTACTAAGATCCGATCGCAGCGTTTAAAGTCTACATCAAGGTTCTGTGTTCTGTTCTCGGGTCTCTTTTGGTTCTGGGCAGGTTAGGGGGTGCCGAACAATTATAAAAATAATTCTAAGTAAACTTTATTCATCTTTAGCAACTCCAAATTAATGATCATCTTTCCTAGAATTATTTGGTGGCAATTGGTTTCTTAACTTTTCAAGTAAATGAATATATTACAATATTCAGTGTAACATTAAATATTAGTGGCTTTTGACAGTTTATGATAAAGAGAAAATGGAACTCCTTTCTCTTATTCTTATTATAAACACATTGATGTCTTTGACAAACTATGAAATGTCACAGTTTAATGTTCTGGCACACGGAACCAAAGGCATATACTGTATAAACCTATTTATAGCCTATAAATTGATTGAGGACTACAACTCTGTTCGGTTTGTTGTCTGTGAAGGAGAGCCAGATCAGGCTGTGTCTGAATGTCAGGAGTTATGACCTGAGTGGATGAAAACTATTGACTGAAGAGACTGGAGTGTTCTGTGGACCAGAAGTAACATATGTGAATAATTAAAATGGGCGGATTTCACCTTTAAAGAAGCAGGCAGCACATTAACTGATGCTGCTGTCATGTTGTCACAACATGCAATATGAGTTTTGAAGATATTATCTGTTTTTTTTTGCAAATGTCAACATACCATTGTGTGTGTATCAATTACTCAATGACAGTTTATTGCACATATAAAAAAGAAGACATGAAATCCCCCTAAAATACAAAGATGCAGAATGGATCGACACAATAAAGTTCCCAGTCATTTATTTTCATGAATCATGAATATTTCTTTGCATGAATGTTGTGTATTTAATCGCCAAATGTCTGTTCCTCGTTGCGAAATTCCTATTACAACTTAAAATTCTGCACGGAAGTTGAATGGAAATACATGGATAAAGATTGATTCAATGATCCCTAGATCTGCTTTTCATAGAGAAGCAAACAAAAGCTGGGAAACTTAGCTGAGTTCTCCAGAGCTGACATAGCTGGCTAACAAAGTATCAAACAGCCACCAGTCCTGTGAATTTTATCAACTTGTGCAACATCCTGGAACCTTTTATGTGCATCTAACAGAAAAGTGTAAGTCTAGTTAGTGTCCACATCCAGATGGTGCTCCCAGAATGTCTACTTATAATTTATTGCTGCCGCCCAGTGGTCATGCACAAACACTGCAGCTGCACAGCCAACAGAAAGGAGGAGCAGGAATGAACCCATTCAGCAAGAAAATGACTTTAAGCTGCACTTTACTTTCCATTTCTCACTTAAATCTACCTACAGCATTTAATATTGTGTTTGCAGTTTCACCAGTTGTGGAGCATGTGAGGCGTCATAACACCAAAAGTAGTCACACCAGACTTTGAATATATACTTAACTGCAACTGAATGTCCAACATTAAAGTTTTAGATAAATAAAAAGTATGTAAGAATTATCAGCAAAACATATGTTAAGGACTAAAATTAAGTAAGAAAGCAATATTTGTGTAGCAGGTCGTTTTACTATTAATTAGGCTACTCTTGGATTAATCTTACCGCTGCATTAATGTCAATTTAATGAAATATATGTTAAAAGATGGGAATATTTTGACCACCTAATATTCTGTTTAGTAGTTATTCCTATACGATCATCATAACATCAATGTCAATTTTATTTACAGAGCACATATACGACAGTTGCTCACAGTGCTGTACAGAAATAGAAGACTTATTGTGGATTAAAGCTGGAAGAAGCGTCTTGGTGAGTGTTGAAACCTCTTCTAGTCAAAACAGAAGTCCAGATGCTTTGGATTCGACCCAAATGGATTACTATGACCCGGATAAATGAGAATCTACACAGACAACAGCAGATGGGGAAAAAAAGAGGACAGCATAACAGGCAGAAGCAACAAGCAATAAAAAAACTTCTCACTAAAGCAATAGTAAAACTTATTAAAAATCCAACCTCAATTAAAAGCCAAAGAAAACAGGTGGGTCTCCTGTAATCATTTAAAAGTTGCTGGGCTCCTATCTGTTCTTATAAAAGCAGGTAAAATATTCCAAAGTTCGGGGGAATCCAATGCAAAGAATTCTGATCAAACCAAAGGAATAAGAAAACAGTCAAATTACAGATAAAATTCATAATAAATCAGCATAATTCATTTTTATGTCTCCCTCTCTAGCAGAAGTGTTTTAAGGAATCATTTCCAATTAAATGTTTTATTTTATATTTTTTTTAAATAACCATTGGTAAATAGCTGGGATGATTTAACTGTTTTTATTTCTTCTGCCATAATAAAACCGGAAAGTAGACTGACTCTGGGCTGGGAACGTATCTGGATGCTGAAACTGAAGCACCGTTATCGTCCTTGACTGTTTGATTGTATGAATAGAAAAATTATAAATAAAATAGTATATAAAAAAGGAAATAATAGTCAGCGTGCACACAAAATTAGTAATTGATTTGCTCTGTATGATCATACATTTTTTCATGAAGTGTATATTGATAAAAAATAAACACATATCTTAATTATATATTATCATACATGTTGTGATATTTATTATTCGTTCTTTGTTTTGTTTTGTTTTAATTATTGTTTATTTCCCCCCATCATATGATGTCAGGTACAAAAAGTCTTTAACAACTTTGTTCGCAGAAGGGCACAACTTTCCTCGATGGAGCAATGAGCAATGATCGAATAATCAGTACTCGGCTCTTTTCCCTCAAGTCGAGTCCAGGATTATAAATCAAACCAAGATCTCGGGCGCAGAAGACGAGACACTTTCCAAAGCAGAGAGATGGTAACTATGAATGAAAAAGCAACTACGCTGATCACTTTAACAACAGATATAATATCCATGCAGCAAATGAGTTGCACAGTGAGGTTATTTAGTATATTTTATGCGGAAACGTATAAAAGGAGGAGCATTAATGCTCTCTAAGCTAACATTAGCTGCTAATGGTTGGCTCCCTGTGAGTAAGCAAAACACCGCCACTTGATGCTAACATTAGCTGAGTGGATACCGGCTAAACTGCGTGTGTTCCAGAAAATTTACATTTTATGATAATGTTCCATTAAGCAATTTTAACATTTTCCTTGGTGAGCTTTGTTTAGTGCTAAATGACGTATTACAGTTGTTAATCGGCTTTTGTAGCTGGTGAGTCAGCAGGCTAACGGAGCTACTAGACGTTAGCCAGCGTTAGCATGGGTTGACTTGGTCTCAAACTGAAAAATCATTTATTTTACTTTCGTTTTCGCTCTCCTTGCCAATCTCTGGCCTAATGAAAATAAATTATTATCAAGGCAACTTATATGACCGTAGCTTATGGTCACCGTATTAATTCGGTAAACTGCTTATTCACTTTGTGTTCAATCTGTACTTTATTAATTTTATTCAGACACCAGCTAGCTAACTCACGACCTAGCTGAATGACCGAGTTAATGTTGCCCAGCACTGCAAAAAATTTTATGCAGTGTTTGTGGCCAGGTTCTTTATTACCACCAAAATTAGATATTTATAGGATGGTAGACACCGCTGGAGATGACACGATTATACAATGGCTGATCCCTTTCATATTTTTTGGCATTGTCTTGTAATGCAACCATATTGACTAAAGATTAAACAGTTAATAATTATTTGTTTTTTGTTTGATTAGAGCCATTTCCACATGTTTTTTCCATGGGACATGTCAAATGACTATAACACATCAGATAAATACCATCTCAAAGCAGTATTAGTAGCCACTAAAAAAAATAAGAAATTGTAACCACCAACAAAAAGAGAATGGATTAGGTACGGCATAAAAACAATTACCAACTTTCTAAAATTCGTTTCAGAAAACATTTGTATTTAGTGGTCTAATTGGCTGTTACGTTTGAACAAGGTTATGGGAAAATATCCAATCCAACCCAACTATCCTCCCCACCCCAAGTAACTCTGGATCATGACCCCCACAAAGGCCCCAATCGCTTTAAACAGACTCCCATATTTGCCTCCTTCTGTTTATTGTATTGTTTTGTCTGTATTTAAGTTATTGTTTTGTTCCTTTTGCATATAGTTGACTTTGCAACAGGCTTTTGTACTTTGCACTGGGCTTTATAGCGCTTTTATACTTTTATACACTCTGCGCCGTGGGTCAGCCGGAGAGAAACTATTTTTTGATTCTCCGTATGTCTTGTACATAACTGCAGAATTGACAATAAAGCTTCTTGAATCCTGAATAAGGAGGATTGAAAAGGGAGGATGCTAAACGTTCATGTGATTATATTTTTACATGAACATCGTACAGCAGGAGGTGTAGGTCACTACATTTATGAAGTCCTGTTTACCTCCCTCCCTCCCTGCGTAACCGGTTTTCATTGTCTCTTCGCTTATGTCCTCTGTGTGAAGATTATGGAAAAAAGGCCATTTCATTTTCTGTGTGATTCAGACGAACGGGACCAACAGATATTAAAAGTGCGCCCTGAGCTTCTGTTACAAACTACAAAAATAAAGCGAAAACTATGCCTGTATACAGTTGCATGATACCCTAGGATGATTGGATGTACACCAAGCTGGGTTTATCAATTATTCAGTCATGGTGGTAATATAAACCAGGCTCTCACCCTAAAGCCTGGACTCCAAATGATTCCAGGCTTTTCGCTCAGAGACTTGTGTGGCTGCAATTTGGAGTCTATGAGAAATAGTCTACAGCAGAAATATGCAAGACAACTATGTAAGCCCAACTCTTGTGTGTTACATGCTTTGTGATTTGAACAGAATCACCCCCAAATGTCATCTTGTTTTTATGTTTTAGTTTCGCAATCAGTACGACAACGATGTGACAGTATGGAGCCCACAGGTGAGTTACTGCTACCTGTCTTTGTCCCTTTGTCCCTAACGCTCAAATGATGTTAATGGTGTGTATCATTGACTTGTCATTTCATAATGAGAGTTTTTCATTTCCAATCAAGGGACGTATTCATCAGATCGAATATGCCATGGAGGCTGTGAAGCAAGGTTCTGCAACTGTAGGACTTAAATCTAAAACCCATGCAGTCCTGGTTGCACTGAAGGTACAGTCATCCAAAGTCTGCGCCGTTTTGAAAATCTTATTTCTACTTTAATAACTTACTTTATTCAATTGTTCGGTCGAATACATGCTGAGCCAATGTCATTACATCCCTGCAGAGAGCTCAGTCTGAACTGGCTGCTCACCAGAAGAAGATCCTCCATGTTGACAACCACATTGGCATCTCTATTGCTGGACTGACGGCTGATGCCAGGTTGCTCTGGTAGGTCACGGCTTCCATGATGATCTGAATGAAGATTCCCCAAGAGCCTGCAAACAAACTAATGTAACTGGTCTTGCATGATACTGATAACCTCTCTCCTGCAGTAACTTCATGCGACAGGAGTGCTTGGATTCAAGATTTGTCTTTGACAGGCCCCTCCCCGCATCACGACTTGTCTCTCTTATTGGTAGCAGTATCCTCAATAATTTTGGTTTTAATCTCTCACATTTGCTTAATATGTGTCTTATCAGTGGCTGTATATGCCAGAATAAATGTAAACCTTTGTCTGTAAACATTTATGAATGGTTTCATGGAGCCTTAACTCAACTTTAAGAAACCCAAATCCCAACACAGAGGTATGGAAGGAGGCCCTATGGTGTTGGACTTCTCATTGCTGGCTATGATGTAAGTTTCCTCAGCCAAATACTATTATTTTTATTGGGTTTTTTTCCCCAAGGAAATAATAAAAATGATTTGTTTGAAGATTAACATTTGAACACGGCTCCTGTTGATTTGTGTGTGGCACAGGACATGGGACCTCATATCTTCCAGACCTGTCCGTCAGCAAACTACTTTGATTGCAAAGCCATGTCCATCGGAGCGCGCTCCCAGTCAGCACGCACCTACCTGGAGAGGTGCATGGAGAAGTTTTCAGACTGTAAGTTGAAATCTTATTTTTACTTGTATTTACAAGAATCCAGCAATAAAGAAGGACTTTGTGTGGTACATTTTTAAATGTGGTACAAATGTTTTTTGCCAGTCAGATTTTTATGCACATCTTCCATATTGGTTCCGCAGCTCTAATTACATTATAAACTTGTGAAATTATGTCATTTTGAAGTCAAACGTCATGAGTTTAATCTGACATCTCTGAAATGTAAAAGTACCAAACCATGTCATCCAAATGTTTCAGGTAATCTGAATGATCTGGTCCAACATGGCCTTCGTGCCCTCAGAGAAACCCTCCCTGCTGAACAGGACCTTACTACCAAGGTATGCCGACACACTCCACTCCTGTATGATGTGGTTCTTTACCAATCTCATCCAAGCATACACGGGATGTGTAGTCCTTATCTTCTGGGTCTCAATGAGACTTTTTCCTGCCGATGGTAAAATCTGTGTCCGCCCAGATGAAATAGTGACAAACAAAAGTCACCATATAGGGGAAATATGGTTAGTAAGTAAGTCTTCCAGATGAATTAGATGTTGGTACTTTAACTGGTATTGATAACCCTGATTATTATAGATGAAAGCAAAGCTCAAAAGACTGGAATTTGACAGAATTCAGTAAAAAGCCATCCAAGCCGACACTAGTTGTAACTGAATTTGATCTGATCTTCAGTTATATCTTACAAATTGTCGGCCATTTCTTGATTCTTTTTCTTCTTTTGTTTAGAATGTTTCCATCGGCATGGTGGGAAAGGACCTGGAGTTCATCATTTACGATGATGATGATGTCGCCTCATTCTTGGAGGGCCTGGAGGAGAGACCACAGAGAAGGGTACGGAGATTTGCAAAGTCCATTTTTGACTCGTGCTTGGGTTAATTTTTTTTAGGAAACGAGTAAATTTCAGTTATTGCAACAAAGTAGGGTTTAAAAAAGGTTTTACAAGAATGGCTGTGCGTGAGTGTCACACGTCAATCTGAACAAGTTTTAACTTAAACCGTTTGATATGCATAGATTTACTTTTGTGGGGGGCTTTAATATGAACTGTAGTAGACGGACTAGACAGAAGTTATTTTTACTGGACCTGTGGCCTGTCATCATGACATTTAGGGTCAAGGTGAATTATATGGATAAATATGTGGATTAACAAGGGTGTAAAAGTGATGTGTTAATTATTCCTGTTTTTGATGTATTTATTGAATATACATTTTTATTGTTTGAAGTTTCTATGCTAAGTACTTCTGTTTGTGTCTCAGGTCGCTCCGCCTGCAGATGAACCCGCCGCTGGTCAGCCATCTGATGAACCAATGGAGCACTGAGACAGGCCGCCAATCATCAGAAGGAGTGGTCTCGAACCCAGACCAACCACACATTTAAGTACAACCAACCAGAGTAACGCTTAGGGTGAATTCGTTGTTGTTACGTGCCACTAACTGTCCATCTAAAATAATCTCTGCCAACATCTTCCCATGTGATGTTGCTTTTGTATGAGGAGAGTTTACCATGATACAGTAATAAACTCATTTTTTTTGGAATTGCTCTGATCTTCATTACTAATAATTGAGAATGTGTTAAAAGTTCATCAAAGGAATCATGGATATGTAAACCCAGAGATTTATTTAATTGGTGAATAAACCAATTAAATTTGAAAATGTTTTTAAGAAAAAGAGTACATTTTGCTGATAATACTTTAACTTTACAGTAGGCATTTTTTACAGTGTAGTATAAGTACTTTTACCCCAGTAAAGAACTAACAGTAGGCATTTTTTACAGTGTAGTATAAGTACTTTTACCCAACTAAAGAACTATAAGGTAAGATAACGTTTTCTCAAAAGGACTTACTCCTGACCCCTAGTGGTCGTTTATTGAACTGTAGGAGATCCAAGAGACTTCTGTTATTTAGTATGAAAATATTAGTCATGCATAGTGTTTTAAATCATTTAACTATAATAAATTAGATAATACAAATATACACATCCATTAAAACGTTTTCATTGAAACAGGTTAAAACTTTATTAATCCAGAGGACAATTCTTGGTATAAGAAGTTAAAAAACATGAAATGACAAGGGGGGGGGTTGACTAGCAGGCTGCTGCCCCGTGATGACATCAGCATCTAAGATTAAGAAATAACCAGTATTTTAACAAACATGATCACTGTGAAGGAATTTATTTGGTCTACACAACTTAAGTGAAAGAGGAGGCTGAATGCTCACCAGGAGGACGGAGACGAGAGACGAGAGACAACGCAGCGAGGGTGTGACAGAAAAGTTTGATTTTGCTTTATCCGGTGCTAAATAATGATCCTCCGTTTGTCGAAGCACAAATGTAAAAAGGGGATATGCTCACTAGATCTGGTCCTACTTGATTAGTTTGGTGAATAATGGAGACAGTCTATCTTGGTTGGAGTGAAGGCGGAAGATAGAGGTGGTCCGATCTTGGACCTGGTCTAAGCAACAGGAACACCCGTGATAATGAGGGTACCCAAAGGTGATGTTTGTATTAATATGAAACTCACATTTGAACATTCCTTCGTAGTAATGATCCGTGTGAGCGGGAAGTTTGGCTATTTAAAGAGAGATGGAATTCCTGATTAGTTCGTAGCACCTGAGAACACAGAGAGAAAACGCTGCAAAGAAACAAAGTCAACAAAACCCAGTCAATCAACTCATTCGCGATGAAAGCGGCCATTTAATCCTAACGATGTGATGACAAAAGAATGTTTTTTCATTCATTTAATGGTGGATTATAAATGCTTTACATGTAGGACGTAAGCGTTAATAACTGAATATCTGGCCGATGGCGTGAGGAGGTATCGTTTGTCTTTATAAAGACATTGTTCAGGAGGTTCTGTGCTGAAAAAATAACTCAAATGGAGTTCAGTGACTCCGTTTCTTCACTCGGACAGGATGCTGCCACGTCCTTTGACTGTGAAGCTCCTGACATCTTTTATGGACTGAGAAACTTCACAGGATCGACTTTCCGTCTTGCACTGGAGTAGATGATGACTGAATATGTATTTGTTTATTGGGTGAATTATTTAATGTAATAATGGGAGCATATTTGAGCCAGTGGGTAAAGTAGATATTATTGACGTACAAATGTTCCCCGGAGACACATTTTTCTAATCTGTTGACTTGAAGCAAAAAGATAAAGACATGTTCATGCATTCTCCAGCTTTCACGCCTCTCTGAGGAGAGGAGGGTGGAGGTGGAGGTGGTCTTCACTGACGACCTCCAGGACTGAGCTTCATTTTCTATGTTGGAAGTCAGTGTGAGGTTTTCTTTGCTCTCCTCCTCTTGTTCCTCCGTCTGACCGCACTGCAGGAAATCTCCGTCCCTGTGTTCCTGCTGAGGTCCTCCATCTTCTCCTGCTCCATTATGGACGTCATCTTCAGCGAGAGCTCCAGCTCCTTCAGAACTCCAGCCAAGTCCTCCTCCGGGACGCCCAGATCGATTTGACCCCCCGTCTCTGTCGGCCTCTCATTTCCATCCAAATCCCTCGTTGGTCCTGAACCGCCTCCTCTCCCCTCACCTTCTCTCACATCCTCCGCCTCCTCTCTCTCCGCTCCACCTGTGGCTTCTGCAGGAACGTCTTCAGGGTCGTCATTATCGGTCTGCGTCCTCTCAGGCTCTGTCTCCGTCTGTGGACAGTAGTCTGTCTGACTGTGCTGACAACCGCAGTGGGAATGCTCACAGCAGTGCTGCGGCTCCTGGGGATGATCTGCAGACATTTTTAGAGAAATTTAACGACTCGTTAATTGAACAGAATTTTTCTTGAATAATATATCAACGTGGATTGAAGGTTAGGTCAGAAAAACATCAACTCAATCAGTGCAGGAGCAATTACAGCTGAAATCTTCACATAATATATAGAGTTCCTATCTGAGGACTTGGGTCTTTGCCACTATTCCAGTATTCCTGCAGCTGTTAGCCCACTAACCCCAAATCATGTCTGCTAGAACATGAAGCCGTTCATGGATCGTCTGAAGCTGCAGAGATTCTGCAGCTCAGGAAATAATCAGAGCATCATTTTGATTGGAGCTTTTGATGCGTTGAGCTGAAGATGATGTTGGCTGAACTGCAGGGAAAAGGCTAAATCATAAAGTGCAGACTTTGAACAAAAACAGGAAAACCTACTGGAGACCCCCTTTAGTTTTAGTTTAGCTCCCCTGCTAAGGAACAATTTCTTTTCAGGCAATAAAAGTAAGAAAAACATGACAAGCAGAAGGTTCAAGAATTAAAGGGCTTCTGTGGAATGTTACGGGGCGAGTTCTGTAGGTTTCAGAATCTTAACTCGGATCAGATTGATGTTAACTCGGTTCACTCCTCTCGACAATCAAAGGAGAAAACTAATCAGGAATTGTGGTTGGTCCTGATATTAGATCCAGATTATCTGGTAGTATGAGGAGACTCACACCTGAGAATAGTTTTCTAACATGACGGACATTTAGGAGGTCGAATCTGGAGGAAACAGTCGACGGCTCTGCCAAAAAACTTTAAAGAATTTGGCCTTTGAAAATGGGCCTGCTAGTAGTTTTTGCACATCCAGGATCGATACATTTTGAAGGAGAATATATTCTGGTTGGAAAAGTGGAACTGCTGCCGCCTCCAATGTTCACACATACCTTCCCAGACATCCTGGTCCTTCTTCTCCGGAGCCATGTTGTCCACCAGCAGGCTCTCCTGCATCACACGGGTTATCTCTGTCAGCTGCTGCAGGAGGTTCTCCTCCTGGACTGACGTGAACCCCTTCACCCTGAAGAAAACACCCAGAGAAAATACCCTATTATTTGCCAAAATACAAACTTTAATCACGCATTTTAAAACAATTCAGCGAAGGAAATGAAATGATCTCTGCATGTTACACTGCGTTTGTCTTAATTAATTAAATTTGCAAATAAAGAAATGAGCCCAAGTCCTTCCTGTTGGGGAGAGGAGGCAGACGAGGGGTGACCATAGACTCCTCTGTCCGGGCAAACACTCACCTGTCGGGACTGTGGTTTGCTTTGGAAACTATCTTCTCCATCACCAACTCTGTTTCTCTCAGCTTCTCCTGCAGCTGAGTCAGCTCAAAGTCAGCTGGAGAGGAAGAGACGGAAACGTCTGAAGTCAATCTGAGCTCAAACAAACTACAGGGCAGACAAAGACTGACCAGCCTCCACTCAGAAATACGACACTTGGAAAGTATTCCGGAGTTTCTATAGTTAACTATCATGCTTTGTGGGAATAAAATAAGCAACATTAATACATTCCTCTTGAGGATGATGCTCTGTGAAGACGAAGGTCGGCAAGAGAGGAGCTGTTAAACATATGATGCTCCTCTGCTAAGCATAGAAACATTCTGTTCTTTACTTTTTCAATCCTTTTGCACAACTTTGCTAAATGATCCTATTTACTATATATACACCAATCAGCCATAACATTACAACCACTGACACGTGATGTCAGAATATCATTGATTATCTCATCACGGGTGCAAAAGCCTCAGAATCTGACCGACTTTGACAAGGGTAAAATTGTGACGGGACAGAATATCTCCTGAACTGAAGACTGGGGACCAGCCTGTGTTGTCCAATAACAGAATAGCTACTGTAGCACAAATGACTGAAAAAGTACAGATGGTTCTGAAAGTGTCACAACCTTCAGTGCATCCCAAAGATGTTTTGTTGGCAAAAAGGGGACCTACACTATACAAGGTAGGTAGGTGGTATTAATATCGTGGCTGATGAGTGTGAGTAGTATAATTTCTAATTTTTAAAGAACCGAAATACTGGTACTGACGGATACTCACTGATCTTTCTCTTCATGTTCTCAGAGCGAACAGATGGAAACCTGCCCTCTGATGGTTTGCTGCTCCCTTTGGATGTGATCTGACAAGGAGACAATAATAATAATAATAATAATAATAACTCTCAGAACTTGTAACGACACATTCAACAAAAGGATTTCGGTTTGCATTTCAACCAATTGAACAGTGACTGTTAAACAGCATTATTGAAGTTGAACGCTGTTCCTCTTTCTTAACCGCTCGGTGTCACTGTAGTACAAACACAGAAACTATTCCTCATTCTTGATTCAACACAAGAACCTTTTTTTATCTAGAGGGATATCAGAGAGCGTATAACTCAGCCAAACAAAATCTAACTTATTACAAACGGAGGAAGGGAGGACACAGCGAGTTCTGTCCAAACGTTAAAAAACACCTACAACCAGCAACACCTTATTCCTGATTTGACATGCCTGACATTTCCATGGGGAAATTAAACTTAAGAGGTTTTGAGTCTGTCATACATTAAAGGGTCCATACTGTTTTCAGGAGCTACGGGAGGAGTCCCCAGTGTCCCACCTTAAACAGAATGTAGAGGATGTAGATTAAGATCCCGAAGCCGTACACAGGGATGATCTGCCCCGCCAGGTTGGACTTGCCCCCGGTCCCTACTCCGGTTCCTGCACCCTTGGCCCTGGCTGCCGCCTCGGGTTTATGTGCTCTGGAAGGACCACCACGACCCTCTGCAGCCACCTGATGATGCATCATAGGAGGGTTGTGACCAGACCCTGTAGGGAAAGGACAAGGAGGAAGATTCACAAAAATCAGCAGCTAAAATAACAGAAACATTTAATTTTGTAGTTATTATGACAACTCATTATTGCAATAAGAGCCGTCCTGATCCATGAGAGGCTTCATGGTGAGAGACCACAAGGATCAATATTATTTATTATTAATTCCGCCTGGCTGTGCAGAATAAACTGGTGATAAAGTGTTTCTACAATATGTGGCTAAGCCTTGTGAGGAATCGGAGCAGGTGCTGTGACGTATTAGCGCCATCTTTAGGGAGGAAAGTGTAACTACAACGCACAAGATACAAAGATGATGTAGAAAACAGACTTCAAATAGCAAAATATGTTATAAAATCACAATATTAAAGCTAAATAAAATAAAAGCAGCAGTCTTAAACACCCAGCTGGGGATATTCGAATGAACGTGGAGGAACAGCAAAAGGTGACGCACCATCTGGCCGCTCAGCAGCATCCTTCCTCCCGCGGGACAGCAGCATTTTGGGCAGCAGAAGAGCGACGCAGAGCACGAGGCAGGTCGCGAGGGTGACCTTCTGAAATGTTGACATCGCCATGGCGACAGATAACCGATGAGCTGGAACAATATCCGACAGATTTACGATGAGACAGCGAAGGAGACCGGAGTGGGTTGGTGTCGCCTCTCATCCATCGGCTGCACTTCCTTGTTTGACTGGAGGAACGGAAGTGCGTGGAGGTGTAGGGGAAGTACGTCACCGCTGGATGGCGCCAAATCATCGTATATTTAATGACAATACAGAGTACAGTTAATGTATTGGGAAGGCCTGTTGATAAACCTTAGCAACATTTTTCTATGTGTAAATATTAAAACATTTATGTATAATACAATTATATTTTTAATTAATCTAATTAAATGAATTGGTAATAAATATTATTTGTCGGCATTTAAATAAATATTGTATTTACTTTTATTATATGCCCCCATTGGTGCAATTAATGAATTATGTTTTATAGAATTACGTCTAGAGATACGTCTAGAGAGTTCTGTTTATCGTATATTTATGTATATTTATGTATGTTTATAGGGTGATGTTCATTTTTCATGTTCTGCAGCAACAGCTAACATAAGCTAAAGTTAGTTGTGGGTAGAATATTGTTTTTTTATACTGCATAGTCCAGAGCTAATCTTAGATAATGTCATTAGAGCAACATTTATCTTTAATAACGCTTAGCATCGTAAATTTGAGTAGTTTTTGTGTGATCCTGCTAGCAGATGTAAAGATAGTTGTTACCTTCGCCAAGGGACGAGGTTATGTTTTCACCCGCCTAAGAGATGAGATTCAGTCTCGTTGAATTTAATCTGACACGTGAATAAATCTCTGGAATATATGAAGTAGAAAAGTAATTTCTAATTCTCGCTTTATATTTTCTTGCTAATCCTTTTTTATTGTTTTCACTCGTCAAGGAATGATGCAGAATGAGTTTGTTAAAGTGTTTAAAAAACACATCTATAGTTCCACATGTGTGACTCACTTTTGACTTGGATTTAAAAACTGAATTCAGTATCAACATATCAACTTTGTGTCATATAAGTTATACTCTTTAAGATATAAAACAGCTCTTGCTGTCATGAGTCTCAGTGAGGGTTCTGCTTTACATTAATTATCATCATTGTATCAGTATCGTACATTTTTAAAGTGCCATTTTTGTTTTGACGACACAAATGGTGCTACTTTTTTTTTAACGACTCAGCTGTTTTTTTTTACTTTCTGTGCTTCTTTTCCTTTATTCCGGATTGGCCCTCGCTGCTGCATCCCATTTTACGGCGAGGGATAATCCTGCAGATTACGCCATGAGGCCACATACTGTTCTTCCAGTATTTATTCTAAACGCATGAAATGTTGATATTATACTAAACAAATATTTTAAATCCTCCTCTAATCAGAGAACACTCAATGTGCATTTTCATAAATTCCAGAAGGGGTTTTATTTACCGGAGGTGTTACGCATACTCGCGTCGAATGTTGTTATTTCATTACATAAATAATGAGCAAACAAGCTGAAATTAATATTTATTTTAATTTCATGGGGGAAAAAAAAAAAATAAACAGATGGAGATCAAAAAACAAAAAAGGACGGCGGGTTTAAAGTTCCACTGGGTTCAGAGCAGAGAGGCAGAGACGCGAAGAAGAAAGAGCCGATCTTCCTCAGATCTTGAACTGAGTTAAAGAATATTTGGGAATATATTTTCAGTTTGTTTTTTAGGGCTTCCTACATGCCAGATGTGTGGGATTCAGTGACTGCCAGAACAATTTGACAATCAGAGAGAAGTTTAAAAAGGACAACTTTTTTTTTTTCCCCAGCCGTGATGGATGATTTGGTTGATGCTATGTGTGGCCCGTTTGGACTCCCGCCACCCGGCTAGGATTTCAAGTGCGGTGAGCCGACTCTTCAAATTATTTTTTTGAATGTTTAAAAAAAGGGGGAAGAACCGCACACAGTCCACAATAAGTGCTCTGGAAAATATCCTCCCGATAGTTTCGGTAATCCATTTTCACTTCCTGGCTGATCTCCGCTGCGTCCGATCAGACGTCGCTCTTCAGGAAGGTTACCGTGCGTCTTTGTAATAAAGAGTTTCGCCATCGCTCGGTGATTGAAAAACGCGTCCCGTTAGTGTTGTTTCCACACAAGCTTCAGTCGGAAAAAACAGGAAGCTGATTGAGCTGCGTTGACTTTCACGGTCCAACTGGCTCACGTTGGTCCTGGAGGATCTGCAGAGAGCAAAAAAAGAATAAGTAAAGCGGCTCCGGGTCTTACATCTTGTGTTGTTTGAGATGAGCGGTGAAAACGTAGACTCTGTTTTTTACGTCAAATAACGGCGGTGACTTAGACAGTAGTGGGTTTTTTTTATATCTATGCACATTAATCTCAAGTGTTACTTAGGTTACGAAGTTCTGAAAAACTTCTGGCATAAAGTCCCTTAATCATTCCATCAACCACTTTAATCTCTTTGGTCTCAGCAGAGTAATCAGCCGCCGCCGCCGCCACAACAACCACAGCCGTGGGGCGATTTATTGCTGCGGCTCGGAGAAGATGTTCTTTTTAACTTCCGACCGATTTATATCAGATATAATTTCCTAATAAATAATTATCTTTACTTCAGTCACCTTCCTCTCCGGATGGAAAAGTAGTTAAGAGTAAAAAACAACAAGTCGTTACATTGAGCTCCGTTTGCGTAACTTTGGGGACGGTATACAATTGTCAAAATATATATATTTAATGTCAACTTCAGGAAATTCAGATCTTTAAGCAACATTTAACCCTTTAATCAGCAGGAGCTCAACTGTTTGATTGAACTCAATTTAATTCACTAGTTCTTACTGAAGATGTGACTGAACCTGTTAAGAATGTGACCCAGTGGCAGAATGATTATGCTGAAGAGTAACGGGTTAAGGACGGAGCCCTGAGGGACACCACATGTCCTAGGGGTCACAAAAGTTAGGTTGAGCTAATGTAATTAAAAATCAACTTTTTTCTAGCTCAACATTTTTTACTGTTTAGAAACATGTTCCACCAAACGATTTTTTATTGTATGGTATGTCTGATATACTTAATTCATATAATATGCATGAAATATACCTTTTCTTTGTTTAGGAAATTTAAGGGTTAAGCAAAAAAAGACACTTTTTAATATTTCTCTGTTCCCATCCCCATACACATATTGAGTTCACAATACCCACTTTTTATTAGTATCTGATTTATATTTTCATTTTTTTATTACGCCATAATAATCGGCCATATTAAAAAGTGTGACTGAAATTCCATCTAGGGATATATTTTTTTTCTTTTCTCTTTCTACATGACAAAACAGATGTTATTAGCGAACACATCCCATAAAAACACCCTTCAAGTACTGACTCGAGTCATTATTACTTTATGAAACCTTTGATCTAAATTTACCCGCCGATGTGAGCCTCATGCCAAATGTGTCATTGAAAAGGGGCGAGAACCGAGAAAAGTACACATAAAAAGGTTGGATGGTCGCATTTAGAAATCTTTGATTAAAGTTTCAATAAATCTACAACAAAAAAAAAAAAAGAAAAAAGAAAGTCCAACGTCAACAAAGCTATTTGGATCTTGGAGGAAAGATTTGCAGCGTGTGGAAGCCAAAAAAACGTCATATATCAAAATTACAGTGCTGGAGCCACATTTCTAAAGTAGACTCCCATTCTAACGCACTCCAAAGGAAATATCGTACAACGACAAACATCTGGCTGTGCATACGAACCCTTCATCATTCCTCACCTCGGCTAACCATAAATCTGCTAAAACATCCAGAATCAGTCACACTCTCCAAATGTATCAAGATTTTGATTAAAAAAAGTGTCTAAAGTTGTCTCGGCATGAACTCTGGAAGACCCCGAAACCAACCTCTCCTCTCCCGGCGCCCACCAGCTCTCCGGCGTGGTGTTGTGTATTTTATGAACTGTAGTAGTAGTTAGTATCATAATGATAGGTTGGGTTGCTGTTGGCTTCGGGGTATGCTTTTGAACCGAGCCAGACCCCGAAACCCTCACAGTTGTGGATTTTGTGGAATTTGCGGCTCTTGCTTTCAAACTCGACCTCGGAGCCGACGAACGGTTTGGGCATCGAGACGCTCAACGCGCCGTTAAGTCGGCTCGCTTCGGATGTACTCATCTGCTTTTTATAACTTTAAAGAGCATCGTTTGGCTCCTCTGACCTCGTAAACTTGGTGGCTTCCAATGAAAAGAGAGATTTAGCTATTTGAAAAATGTGATTTGTGAAAAGGCCGTGCTTAACACAGTATGAAAAGAACAATTACTTAATGAGATATACTGGATTTAACTTTGATCATGTACGAACTACAGCGGCAGCAGCGATGGGTGTGTCTTGCAGCAGTTGCGAGGAAAATGAAGATTTGGAGAAGTTTCGGGGAGGAAGACTTTCCCCTTGCACACTCAGGGCCACAGCTATTTCTAACGCTCTGCATGAGAAATAGCTGAGGGTTCTTTCAAGCACATTCAATCGCAATTACTCCAATTTGGGATGATATATCAACTGGGACCATCAGCCGGCCGCATCTATCAATACCGCTGTGACCCATCTTCATCGTCAGACCCTCACCTTGCTGCCGTCTTTTGTATAAGACTCTCCCCGTTCATGTAGTTCCTTCATGCTGGTTATTATGTCCACCTCTCCACCTCCGTGCAGGTCCAGCAACTTTATCATTCATTAGTCTCAGCCAAATCATCAGCCGCCACCACCAGCATCCAGACCGCAAGTGGGGATAAACCTGCTACTGCTTAGGGCAGACACCCTTCAATCACTACCCCCCCGAAGACTTTGAGGACCAGAGACCTTCTTACAGATTTAATGATCACAGATCATCTGTTATATGTTCTGTTGTGGGGACATCAATTTATTTATATTTTTAAACTTAATGGTCATATATAAAACGCTGTTTCTAAACAACACGGTAACTCTGCTACTTTTACACTAAACAATAATAACTTCATTAAACACATCGTGGTCACATGTTTTTATTCAGACAATCTTGTTGTTCTACATGTAGAATAAACTCAACACAGTTTAAGACCTTGTGAGAAATACAGTGAAATTGTGGATTGTTTGTTTGTGTTTTTCTAGTGTTGCTATACTGAATATCAGGATTACACGTTAACTGAACACACCTGAGAATTGCTTAATGTATTGCAAAGCGCTCTAGTGCATATCAAGTGGAAAGCCCGAATAATGGATAGTCAGCCAGCTGCAGCACATGCTGGCGGTCACATTCCATCTGTCACTCGCCGATTTAACGAGAAACATCTGAAGATGACATCTCCTTCACCCCCAGCAAAGACTTGTACAACGCATGCATCAGTACATGTCATATCCTCCATTAGTTTGGTGAGCCGAGGGTACCGGACCTGTTTTGGATAAACGCTCCTTCACAGTCACCTTAAAAACCATCTACTCAATCAAAACTCTAAGTGGACTGAGGTACATACTGATGACTGCATTTGTGGCCGTTTCATGGTCACAGCAACATCATTGATGTGTTTCCGTCCTCTTTTAGTGCTTTTTTGGGCCTCCACCGGCTCCGGACTGCTGCTGAAATGCCACCGATGAGTCACAAATTTAGTCTCTCCTGATTTTAGCAGTGTAAAGTGTAAAGTGAGTTTAATCAGTGCTTGTTATTGAAGAAACCAAACCTCTGGAGTCTGAGGTCAAGCTTAGGTTCAGATGAGGCATAAGCCTAAGCCTTTATGTATTACATTCAATAATGTTCAACATGCCACTGGTTGGTATCATTAGTTCACTCTGACACACTGTATGATATGGAACCAGGGAGGGGACATAGATGGAAAAAAAAAATGATGACGTGTGCACGTAGTACTAATTAGCAACCAGATGAAATTCACTTGTTGGCTTTTCATGCACTGACAAACATCTGGCTGCAAATATGAGGCTGCAGTCCGGCCAGCAGGCAGTAACAGTAATGAAAAACATCATACGGCAGGAGGGCGTCAACGCACTCGCCCGTTTGCTAATATACGCGAGATCCTAACACGTGCATGCCGTGTACTAATACGTGTGTGCTACGTACTAATACATGTAGGTGACTTCCAGGTACTAAAACGTGCTTGCTGTGTACTTATATGTGCATGCTATGTATTAATACGTGCATGCATTGTACTAATATGTGCATGCTATGTACTAATATGTGCATGCTATGTACTATTACTTGCACGCCATATACTAATACATGCATGCCATGTACTGATACATGCATGCTATGTACTAATATGTGCATGCTATACTCTTATATGTGCATACCAAGTACTAATACGTGCATGCTATTTACTAATAATTACATACTATGTACTAATATGTGCATGCTATGTACTAATACATGCATGCTATGTACTAATACATGCATGCTATGTACTAATACATACACGCCATGTACAAATATGTTACAGAGGTTAAAGGTCAGAACTCTGAGGATAAAGTAAGAATTTCAAAAGGATTTCCACTTAGTTAATTGTTGCCCTAATGTTCTTTCGTACATTGGCGTGATCTCAGGATCCAAATCATCATTGACGGTAATTAAAAAAAAAAAAAAAGGAGCATAGATTCTTAAAATAAAAGCCATCTCTGCATCTAGTATATTCATAGTTCTGTTCTATCTGACTGCGACGCTACGGTTTGAACGTTACCCACCGGTTTGTTACGTTGATTCTAAATGCGGGTGCTTATGCTTTTCACTGAGGGGATGTTAATGGACTCGAGGGATGGCATTCAAATTTAACACAGACGCGTCTGGCTCTGGGCCTGTTTTCTATGTACTCCAGAAAGTTGACATCACACAGAACATGGATTAAATTATCCGACATCAGTTGCTCATCTTCCGCGTCCATGCTTAATATCCCATAATGTCGACTCTTCAAAGATAATGCCCTACAACTCATGTTGGGATCCTCTTGCTAATGTCAGCAGCAGTGTCTGGTTTTGACTCTCATGTCTACATATGGTTATATTTGGGATGAGCTCGTGAGCTCACTTGTATACCATCCAGATATATCGGCGCATGGTTTAGTTCAAACTGTCAGCGCGGCTGTCTGAGACTGTAATTCATCGTCATCACAATATTACCTCTTATTGAGGCTGCCTCTCCGCGCTGCCATTAACATGGCCTCCTTCATAGTCCAGCTGGCACAGGATCATGTTGTTCTTGAGGAAAAACTTGTCTCCCACGCAAAATCTGCAGAGAAGAATAAAAATATGGAACTGGGTCTTGGTTCTTGTTTGAGCTGAAGTGAATCATGAGTTCCCCGGGGGGGGGGGGGTTTTCAGGCATATTATCAGCATAGATCCACTGCTCTGATCACATCCACTGCTGTGAGCATCAGAAAATTAACCTCGCATGATTGCTGGCTGATTAACTATCCAGGAGATATGAAAAGTCTTTAACCCTTTGATGATACAAAGTGCAGTAAAATGCATTACACTCTGATTATAATGCACTGGCGAGTCTCTCGTAATGACCAGTGACCTGACGAGCGCCGCTCGCAGATAAGTCGACTGAATTTGATCTCCCCTGCTAATTGCTCCCCTAATCTTACCTCTGGCGGCAGAGTTGACAGGCGAAGCAGTCTAAATGGTAGACATTGTCTCTGGCTCTCATCACCATCTCAAAGGCAGGGATCAGCTTACTGCAGGCTGCACAGTTCCCTGTCACCCCAAAGAGCCTGCAGAGGGAAAGAGGGTGACAAGCAGACCTGGAGTCTGGATCCATGTTTCAACCAGGGGCTCAAGAGGAAAGGAACACCGAAATAAAAGGAGGACTTGTCGAAAAAAATCTGACACAGGAATAATCACGAATTACTGCTGCCGCTGACGCAGCTCTTACATGCTGTTATGGATAATAATTATGTGCCGTCTGGTGGGAACAAACTGGGTTGAATTGTGAGTTACTGCAACCGTGCAAACAATAACAACAAAGTTACCATTGTATTAAAGTGTGAGTAAAAATCCAACACCGGCGCACTTTAGTATCACGCTAATGTCTGCTAGCAAGACTGAAGGCCTACACAGCCTTTATAACAATACGGACATTATGACATTTTAGTTACATTTGTTTGGCTGATATTTGACCATAGATCAAATGACTGCTATTTTGGCCATTGTGCTCCACACTTGAGCTCAGAAGTCAATCACTTCTTTTTCCCCGAAGGGAACATCAATGTATATATACCCCCATTTTATGGCAGTTCAACATATACTTATAAATACATTTCAGAGAATATCCAAAATGTCAACCTCATGGCCGTGTTGAGAAATCAGAAGATTGTTCTTCCTCTTGGGACGATGACATTTGCAGGCAATCCATCTTAAATCTGTTCGGACATTTCAGTCTGGAGGACAGTGACTTGCGCGTCGATCGCCAAACCAACATTGCCATCCACAGAGCCAAACCATAAAACAACGTGAAGAATGGACGCCTACACGGTAGATTGAGATCTGGACTCAGACGTACAAACAATCCCATATCAGAAGCACAACGATTCTGTAGCATTTTAATTCATGACATAAGCTGCAGCGAAGCCAGCGAGTTGTGTTCCAACTCACACCTGCGAGTCGGGCCTGGCCCTTTAAGAGGGTGGCCTTATGGTTACTATCACTCTGTGACCCGGGGGATTATGGGAGTGGTAGTTTGTTGTTTT
Organism: Lophius piscatorius; assembly: GCA_009660295.1. Taxonomy (NCBI): domain Eukaryota; kingdom Metazoa; phylum Chordata; class Actinopteri; order Lophiiformes; family Lophiidae; genus Lophius; species Lophius piscatorius. The sequence goes on from VRLP01004621.1 coordinate 37,820, forward strand.
ACATGTGTAGTGCATGAGAGCATGCTGGAGAACCGCCGTCCTGTTAAAAGGGTATTTTTGTTGTCACCTGGAGGCTGTGTGAAAATAAAGTGTCCGTTCTCGGCTTCAGTTTGTTGACCGATCTTTCCCAAAATCACTGCAGTTCTTCCTCTCACTAAAGTCAAAGGTGGTGTAAAGTTTGAAAATGATCGACGAAAGTTTATGAGGTATATCTGGAAAATAGAGTTTTCTTAAACAAGCTCCCTCTTGTGAGTAATATGTGAACTTTAAGAGTAAAATCTAATTTTTTTTTTTTTTGCAAAAAAGCCCCCCCCCCCAGTAACACAAATATGCATTCGATCTCTACCAAAATCTGTCCAGTTCTTCCTCACACTAAGGTCTACATTGCTATAAAATTGGAAATGGACATGATATATGCAATAGTTTTTAAATGATGTACAGAAAAGCTCCCTCTAGTGAGTAAAATATGAACCACTAGAGAGAAAAATACGATTCATACGCACCAAATTTGGACTAAATGAGACCAACGACTGAGAAGTTATGTCCTAAAAACTCTGTTTTTTTAAGAAGGCCCCCCCTAGTGCTGTCAGGAAAGGCACCGTTGGCTTAGTTTAAATCTGGTTCTTTTCATTAGTGTGATTAAAGGCACCGCAAAGCAGTTAGTCGTCAGAGAACAACAGAATACTCGTTACATTGTCCGTCCTATTCTGCCAACGCTGAATGGAGGAATTTCTACTTTTAGCGTGTTATCTGTTTGACACATCTGTAGCTCCTGGAAGGAAATTCAACTGCTTCACTTGATTCGGGTCCTGAGAGTTTTTACACGAGTTAATTACAGTCCATGTCAGTGGTAAAAGCTTGCAGAAACTTTATATAACTTGGATCCCTATCAGACTGAGTGAGAGAGAGAGAGAGAGAGAGAGAGAGAGAGAAGCCAAATGGACATTCAGCGGTATGAAAATCTTACTTAAAAGTCTGTGATCGGCGTTTTTGTCCCTCAAAAGACGTTACACCGACAGAGAATCTGAAACTAACAATTTATCTGACAACATTGAACTATGTCCTCAGACTACCTGAGAACAAACCCTGCGTTGTTCCTAAACGCACCGCGGCTCAGCGCTGACCAGCTGCGGATTGCTTCACCTCTCATTCACCTCCAAAAGAAGCAGTAAACGGCTCCCTGAGAGCCTGACACACATGAAGATAAGTGCTCGCTGCCCATTTCCATATTCCATTAGAGAGCAAATAGAAAAAAAGGGGGTTTGGGAGGAAACCTAATGAAAAATGGCATCCGCTGAGGGAGGGAGGCGAGCATCGAGCACGTGTATCCCAGAACTTTGGACGACAATGAAAAGCGTCATCAAACGAGCAAGAAACAAAAGAGAGTCCTAATTAAGCGAATGTTCTGATCTAACGAGCTTGAGTCCAGAGCAGGCACCTGGTGGGTTTTCCTTTTTCCTTTTTTTTTCTTCGTTCTCCTTAACGAGGGTATGAAGCTCAATGCTAATTCTCTACTAATGGTCCAATTAAAAGAAATCACATGGTTTTAATCCTGCTCTTCAAAGGCTTTTGGTCTGCACCCTTGCAATGATGAGGAAAACAGGAGGCAATCTAGCCAATTTAACTGTCAAAAGGGGTTTTGGTCTCTTAAGTGCAGCACAGCTAATGAGAGACTTAGCTCCAACCAAATCCAGCTGGATTGTACATGAGACTAACACATGAGTTCAGCAATGTGGCCGAGATATCAGGAGTTCTCCTGCTGACCTGACACCAGACGTCGTTATTTCAGGCCAGAGAATGAAGGGTATATAAATCTCTGAGGAGCATTTGAGCCCGCTTCAGGTTTGTGTATAAGTGGTGTCATCCAGATTCATGGTCAAATGATTGTAGAGGTGAAAAACCCTGTTTGGAGCTGGAGGATAGTTATGACATAATTGAAGTAAATTAATTGTGTGGTAACTCGCGGAGCCTACAGTTTGATGAATAACCTCACTCCAAAGTATTTTATAAGGGAGCTGTTCCTACATTTGTCTTCATCTGAAGGGTCTGAAGTGCTCCAAAGTGTATTAAGTGTTCAAAACCTCCAGCCCTCTTACATTAAATACTGCGGATATAAACATAGATACTTAAGTACAGTGTTTCCTTGGCACAGAGAATGTATTTAAAAAAGGGCTCAAATGAAGTATCATGTGCAAAATAAACAGTCTGAGCATTTCCATGTTTGAGCTGCAGTTTGCCAGCGACATTCTCAAGAAAACAGATGTGGAAAGTCCGATTTCATGCGCAACATTGTCCGCTCGCTGGATTGCAGATAAATGGATTGTACTTGGCTGACTGACCACTCAAAGTGTGTCTTGCCCAAGGACACTTCCACATGTGGACTGCAGTGGCCAGGAACCGAAACCAACCCCCTTCCAGGAGACCAAGAAGGCAGGTGTAGCTACGGACCTGCATGTTACACGCTCTTTCACCGTTTTCATCGCGGCTTCAGAGACAAACAGGGAGCCTTCGTGTTTTAAAAATCCATGAGGCAATTTTCCAGAGAAGACACAGCCGGCCTTTTTCCAAGAGCACTGTTTTGCAGTTGAACAACTGAAATCTACCGAACCCCGCTGCTGACATTGATCAAAAAAACTATCTGGTGGCCATGACCTAATATGGCATGGGAACAACTTATTATAACGTGGCCATGATTTGAGTTACTAAGTCGTGCCCGCAAGATAATAACTCGTTCCCATAGCTGTTAAGACGTGGGCACGAGAAAATAAGTTGTTCCCATGAGTTAATATGTCGTGGCCACAGGAGAATCATTCATTTCTACGAGTTATTAAGTCATGGCCACATGATAATAAGTCATTGCAACAAGTTTTTACGGAATGACCAGGAGGTATTAAGTCGTTCCCTTGAGTTATTAAGTCATGACCACCTGATAATAAGTCGTTTCAAAGAGTTATTAAGTTGTGGCCACAAGATAATAAGTCATTGCAACAAGTTTTTACGTCATGACCAGGAGGTATTAAGTCGTTCCCATGAGTTATTAAGTCATGTCCACAAGTTTTTTAAGTCGTGTCCACGAGATCACTCGTGACCACAGATTTTCTGTTTTTCTCTTCAATGTCTACAAACTCCTTATATTTTGGATCTGGACACTTTTTTTGAACAATGCGAGATAAGTTTGTCAAGTACAGTGTTTTTTTTTTTTTACTGCATTTAAAAGGTTCTTGTTGAATTTTGGATTAATCACCAAGAACTAAGAGAAAAAAAGAGATGCTGGATAAACTATATCCCCAGAATGAGGGAGTAAAAACTGCCTAAAATCAATCGTGTCTAAACAATAAAAATACGCTAATTGAAAAAACCGACATCCTGTTCAGCAGTTTGGGAGGAGATGTGGACAGACCATCTCCTGTTACGTAAGGACACACGGATCTGACACCCAAGGATAAGTCTTTCAGAGGAGGACATAAAAAACAGACTCCAGCGAGCAGCCTCCTGTTTTATCCATCAAACACGTCCAATCAAAGCTGGAGTGTGGTAGAAAATGTTAATCAAGGCAGAGTTACCAAAGACTAGCTTTGCATAAAAAGCCTGACTCTCTCCAAAGCAAACAAAATCTGTGTCAGTAAGATTTAGTCTGGTTGAATATGCAAGAACACTTCATTGAAAAACAAGGCGCACATCATCTCCTGACTTAAACGCGGACACAGCTACTCGCCTCTATTTCAGGAATTAAGCTAAGCTCAGCCTCTAATCAACAATCTGTTTATTGTATAAAATAAAGTTTATGTTTGAGTCCAAACTCCACTAGGTGTGTCCTCTGAAGACTTTGGTGCAATCACAATCACAGCAGACCTGGGAAGCACATTGAATCATGGGTAAAACATTGACTTGATGAATTTATTGAGCTGCACCTCCTGCGACATTTGATAACTTTGGGCTGAAATCAGCACAGAAGCATCTGATGTGTCCGCCTGCACTGAAAGCTTTATTCGGCGTTTTCGACATTCCCATCCGACACTCGCCAGATCCCATCCCGTTTTTGTGAAGGGACATTCATTCTGACCAAATCTTGATGGAAAAGCAAAGCCTGATCATTCATGTCGACGTCCTTGTTCGGATTCAGAGGTGTCAGGTTAGCATCTCTGCTACGTGAATGATCGGACTATCTACCATTTCCTTGGATCCAGAACAGACTATGAGTCATCCCTTTCAACCTACTTCAACATTAGCATTAGCTGATGCACTCCAGATTCTGGATGGGTGGAAGAAAATGAAGAAATGCTCTGAATACTCTGCACTCGGCTCTCTACTCGAGGATGACTTGTTTTTTAAGCTATAAACCCCCCTGGGCTTGGGACTGGCACTTGCTGGTTTTAACTGCTTCGCTAACGTATGACTTTTATATTTTTGTTTTTAAAAAAAGAGGAAAAAAAAGTTTTTGGGACTAATGAAATCCGTTGGCTTTCCAACTTACAGCTACCTTTAGCCGCTAAGCTAATGTTAGCTTCTTGTCATTTTGGAAAGTCTCTCGAGGTGATTTTTTCTAAGTGTCGGATTAAGTTTTTTATTCTGAACTTTTTTCGGGGTTGTTGCCCTCCAAATGACTTTATCTCTACGTGTATTACAAGCTTTGAAATGTCTTCTCTCACCGAGGGTGGGTCCCAAAACCGAAGCCCGGCGGTCTTACTCGAGAGTACCAGTCGAAGGCTCCGTTCACACTGCAGGAAAAACGTGGCCCTGGTCTAACTTTTTGCTCGTATGTGACTTTTCATGGGAGTGTTAGCATCTCAAATCACAATCAATCTGACCTTTTCCAGTTCTGATCTGGGCCAATGCCGTACATGGTCCTAAATCAGAACACAGGCCGTATTTCTTTGCAATGTGACCTCAGTCTGAACCGTTTGATTGGAATTCATGTGACTTTGACGTCATCTTTTAAACGCATTCGCCTCTTTTAACAGAAAAACCTCACTATAAACGGTTTCACTATAAGCCTGAGAACTTTAGTGGGGGGTTAGGGTTCAAAACCCAATTTGAGCGTTAAGATTGGCAGTCTGAACGTAGCTTAAAGATGCTACCCGTTGTAGCGCTTGCTTTCGTTTGTGCTTGTGACGTGCAGTGTGTGAAATGTGAGCCATGTTGTAGAAACGTCACTGAATCAACCGTAAGAAAACGGATCAGCCGGTCACTGTTCAGAACCAAATATAGAGCTGATCTATCGGCCCATTTTGATCGGCGTACCCCTAAATTACCTCAGGTAGTCTCTGCGGCACAGGATGAGGTTCGCTCGGGTGTACAGGGTGGAGCCCAACCGGCCCAAGCGGCAGTCGCAGCAGGCACACTTCAGACAGTCCTCGTGCCAGTACCGGTCCAGCGCTTGCAGCATGAAGCGGTCCCGGATCTTCCCATTGCAGCCAGCACAGCCCCTCGGCTTCTCTCTGGACTGGAGGGACACGAGAGACACACCTGAGAGGAAACGACAGGTAGAAAGAGAAAGATGGGCTTAAATATCAGTCTGGGAGATCAATCATGATTGATGAGGGAATCTATCAGAACATTGAGGGAGAGAGAGATTTCAAATCATTCTTATTTAAAGCGATATTCCAGGAGATGCTAAATATTTGGTAATTGCAAATGTACAATTTATATCACAAACCTGAGTCACAGCAGTAGTTACATAGTTATTACAGCAAATATCAGTAATTATGATATTTAACACACAAATATAAGAGCCCCTTAAATGATTTTCTTTTTTACAACAGCAAGCATTTAAATGTAGTAATAATTAATTCAAATTACCTACAATTTTATAGACATGTAGAAATGACTTTAGGAATGTGTTAGGGAGGAGTAGTCATCATTTTAAGAACAAAGTATTTCAAAGACTTAGTTTGAAATGATTTGAGGAATACATTTTTCTGCACATCCCCCATCCGACCCAGTTCTCCAAACCTTCACAAGCATGCACATTCATGTCAGTCCAAACAGTAAACAGGAGTGTGTCTGGACTCACTCTCCTCCTTGTCCAGCACCATCCCTCTGCAAACAAACAGGAATCCAACAGGAGGAACACCAGGCTGAGAGGAGATGTGATGAACGAGAAAAAGCGTTGGCTGGATCGGAGAATCTAAGCAGGAGTCGCTCAAACTTCGGTTCCGCTTGCGGGAGAATCAGCCATGGTCTCTCTCGGTGTCTCGCGCGTTGAAAGCAGCCGGTGGTTGGTGGGTTTGGCGTCCTCTCCTGCAGGATAGACGTCCTCGGGTCAGGAGTGTCTGCGCCTTATCTCAGCTGATGTCAGAGCACAAGCATTTCTACACAGGCTGCAGCTCTTCTCCCTCAGACGAGCTTTACTGCACAGACTAAACCCCCCCCCCCCCCCCCCCCGTCCCCCCTCTCTCTCTCTCTCTCTCTCTCTCTTTCTCTCTCTCTGCGTAAAAACTCCCACAGTCAAACGTTTTTCTTTATTTTTTTTTTAACCCCAACGCTGCGTGCTAATTATATAAAGTCATTATGCTCAGATCCGATAGAACACCCCCCCCTCCCTCCCTCCCTCCCGCAATCAATTATTCAATAGACAGCCACACACCAGGATGGCCCGGGCCTGAGGTGTTTTAGAATGAGCTTATTCAACTCCAAGGACACCAATCATCTCCAGGGTGCTCTCCAGTCACAGCAGCCGCTTCACTGCGCCGCGCACGCCGCGCACGCTCGCGGGCGATCTCGCTCCTGTGAAATGTGTTCACGTGTGCGCTCACCTACAGCATGTCAGTGTTTCTTTGAAGGGAGTGCATGGAAAAAGGATTACAATACATTTAAATGCATGTCAATACATCCTGTCTACCGTTAACTGTAGGATCAGTGCAACATTGTAAGAATATGAAAAAACAACAAGTACCTGATATTCTACTTCAAATAGAAGCACCTTTATGAACCAGGACTATCTTTAGCCCAGATGTTCCACTCCATGAACCATGACTGGTCCACAATAGTAGTGAAATTCATTTGAAGTTTGGGACAGCCAGGACCATGTACAATGAAGCTGTAGCAACTTCCTGTCTAGCAGAATAAGTAAGGATTTCTTTGCGGCATGTACCTTGATGGCTTTGATGTCTCTAAGCATATAACTCATGTATTTGGTATAATTTGGACATGTAACTTCTTGTTTTATGTTGCTAGATGTCTTTGATGTCTTCGCCACATGTTAGTAGATGTCTTTGATGTCTTCGCCACATGTTAATAGATGTCTTTGATGTTTTCGCCACATGTGAGTTGATGTCTATGGCGTCATTGCCACATGTTACTAGATGTCTTTGATGTCTTCACCACATGCTAGTTGATGTCTTTGATGTCCTTGCCACATGTCAGTTGATGTCTTTGATGTCTTCGCCACATGTTACTTGATTTCCTTGATGTTAATTAATACAGGACCCAAATCCAAACAACACTGAAAAGATAACGTGCCAACAGAAAATAAAGTTTAATGAAAGATCTCTGCAGATGTTCAGAGGCAATTCAAGGGCAAAGGCAAAATAAATAAAAAATTGCAAAGTACCAACTAATGATCCAAAATGACTAAGTACCCATTAATAACCCATGACATAAACAAAAACTAAACAGGATTCAGGGAACAGGAGGGAGGAGGACACAGGAGGTTTTCACAGAAAACTGAAAAAAAGCACTCAGAGAGTTAAAACCTTCATCAAGACACAACATTACCCTACATAGAGGATGTTGTGATCAAAACGATTAGATCACTTTATTTAGGACAATTTCATGCAGATTCCTCCATTACTTTATGAGTTATTGCCGCCGTCTGTCCTCATTCTCATGCGTTTTCCACTTCGGTGTCCGCTCAGCACACTGAGAGAGCAATGCACCGTCAACGCATCAGACAGTTTCTTTTATTTTAGTCTAAATGCTATTTTTAACATCTCTGGATAAATGATCCTGCAAATCCCCCCTCTAGTTCTTCCTGAACAGACAAACGCACAGAGGTGAAAACATAACCTCCTCCCCTTGGCGGAGGTCAAAATGCAGGAGACAACACAGGAGATGAGACAGGCAGATTATGCAGAAGATAACGCAGGCGGGTTACACAGATGAACTGATAAGGAGGAGGGAGAGCAGGACTTAAATACATTCACGGAGGGACGAGACAATTGGTGAACAGGTGAGAGCCGTGGACAGAAGACAACATTCAGGGTGAAAAATCCACGGCCCGAAACTGACCCGCAGGCGCAAAAAGCATGTCAGAGGCATCACGCTGTCAAAGTTACTTTGACCGCTTTCGTTTACAGTGAAAGTGTTTATAGTGATGTTTATAGTGATGTTTATAATGATGTTTATAAGGATGTTTATAGTGATGTTTATAATGATGTTTATAGTGATCTTTACGAGTGATAATTCGCAAACTCCAGCCGGCGCAGCTATGTGACGAATGTTGTCGGAAGATGACATCAGAGTTGAATTTCCAATCCGAAGGTTCAGACTGAGTTCGCATTGCAAAAGACTGTGTCTGATTGGACCAGATATAGAAGTGGTCCTATTCAGAGCTGGAAAAGATTAGATTCCATGTGGTTTGTGCTGCAAACACTGCAGTGAAAAGTCACATGTGAGCAAACAGTCCGTCCGGAGACACTTTTGTCCTTCAGTGTGAACGGAGCCTTGGAATCAGAATTCAATCACAAACACAAACACAGAGGAAACGGGAAAGGAAGTAGAACACAGAAACTCAAAGGTGGAGACTGGTGGGAAGCACCAAGTGCCAAAACTAGGAAACAAGGAAAGTTTAAAGTACAAG
>VRLP01004622.1:0-46615 GCA_009660295.1 Lophius piscatorius
GGGAAGGAGGAGGCGGTATGAGTGGGTAGAACGGAGGGATCGTGTTGAGGTCAGTGGGGTGAGTAGTTCTTTTAGGTAGGGGGGTGCGTTACCATGGATGCACTGGTGAGTGAGGAGAGAGATCTTATAATCAATCCTGGTGGAGATGGGAAGCCAATGAAGGGAATGAAGAACGGGGATGATGTGTTCGTGTTTACGAACTCTCATCAGGATCCTTGCAGCACTGTTTTCAACATACTGAAGTCTTCGAAGACTTTTATCAGGGATCCCGATAAGAAGTGCGTTACAGTAATCCAGATGTAACAATATCTTATCTTATTATGTAACAATAAGACACAAGGTTCAGTAAGTTAGTAGAAATGTTCTTTCGTTCTTTAATAACATTTCAGAATATGTACTTTCAGTTGTTCAGGTTTCACTTTTTTACACAAGTAACTGTACTACTACGTGTGTACATGATGTGTATATTTTTGCCATCCCTTATTAAAAAAAAGAACTGTTCCTTTCCAACTATGTGTGTCAAATGTCAGACCTTATAAGTGTCATTAAATGAGAATGAAGACATACAGCCAGGGTTTGTTTTATACCAATGAAGGCAAATTATAATTAGAAATATAAAGTATTATATTGGACACTAACGGTCATATTAATGAGGATTTTTCAACAATTCTAGCTGCTTACGATGCAGCCGCACCTTCATGGGCAGCTGTGTTCAGTCCAGTCCCAAGCTCCTGTCTACATGTCCACGTTTCTTTTGGCAAGTTTCTCCACTAACCTGAACGGTGGCTTACTGCCGTCACTGTGTGACTGGGTGATTGAGAACACTCTGGATGAAAGGACTACATAAGTGCAGTCATTTTTTGTCAAACATCTGCTTTATCCCTACAAAACCCAAACATTAAGCCATCACACTGGATGACCACACGGCCCAACTACTTCTTCTGAACTATATTACACTTGTTCTCTGCTGCTAAGGAGCCGGTAGCGGGTCCGTCTGCCTGCCAGCAGCTACGCCAGCTTGTGAAGGAGGCCCTGCAAATACTACAGGACGAGGGTGTGGTGTACCGCAAGGTCAAATCCCAGGATGAAGTCTATCATGTAAGAAGAATCACTCTAATTCTTCCCACCCGGTTGAATTATTGTTGTCAGCATTTATTATGAACATGTGTCTATTTGTCCTGATCGGGTCTGTTACGCATCATCAGGTGACAGAACGAGACAAAGATCTACACATAGCAGTCAAAGACATCATCAGGGAGGATTCCAAGAGAGAGAGGTGTAAGTTGGCTGAATTTTTGTCTTCTATCTAACTCGTTTTAGCGTGACAGTCTTCATTCTGGTAGGAGTGCATCAACGATTTACAGGTTAAGTGATTACCGTGCTTGTTGCACAACAATTACTTAACCCGTCAATCATATTCTGCTAGGCTTGTCAAAATAACACGTTAATTGTGATTCACTCATTATAGGAAAATTAACTTGACACAGAAAAATGGACACTGATTAATTTCACTCCGTAAAAGCTCAGAGTTCTTAGGGGGAACAATGAGATAAAAAAAAAGAAGCCTTTATTCATCAATTTGACCACAACTGAGCAGAGCTGTTATTGTAATTGTTACTGTAAACACAAAAATCCAATTTACGGTGCAAAATATTTTTTTTCTCCCGCATAAGAATATTTTTTCTTCAATTCAGGATTTATATAATATTTGTCTGCGTGCAGAAAGTCCTACTGGTTACTCTGCAACGAGGCCCAAAAAAATAACACCAAAGTAATTAGGTCATATTTTTGTAATCGCCTAGAAGCCCTGACTTCTTCTACTGAGGCTTTCATCATATTTCTGTGATATTGTTTCTGGACTAGCGGGATTCTTGTGAGTGACAGCGGCTCGAGGTTTCATCATTAGATGGTTATCATCTAATGTTTAGTAGTATCTGCTTTATTTACGAGAGAAAAATAAACTGAAGCTACAGAATAAACAAAAGCTACAGAGAAACTCAAATGTAGGAATTTACAATTTAAAATGTATAAAACATTGGAATCAACTCAAGGCGATCTATCTATTATATATCGCGTTTTAGTCTAAAAGTTTACATATTACTTTGTAGGGAAAGCTTTGTTTTTGTAAGAATACTGTTTGTTGAACAGAACTTCCTAACAAGTTGTTCCCATTTAGTCTAAATTCATCTCATGACTCTCATTTTGGTGTAGTTGTTCATATTTCACTCAACAGGGGGGGCCATTTACTAAAAACAGTTTTGACTGTTGCTGACCCGTCATATCTCTGATTATGTGTTTTGATTATTTACCCTTTTATTCGTGTTTTCATGTCTTTGAGTCATTGTATGAATACGAATAATTGTGAAATACCATGACCCCGTTTGACAGGATCAGTTCATCAGTTATATTTATAAAAATCACACTTCATAAATCCCTGGTTTTGTAACGCCTGTGCGCTTCAATGCTGCTTCCTCCTGTGTGTCTAGATGCGGAGAAGGGTTGTCACGTCCTGCACGTCCTGTCGGCTGTCAGGCAGCGCTACAGCCTCAACTTGAGCAAGACGGCGCTGGAGCTGGTGCTCAAGTCGCTAGAGTGCAACAGCGACATCGTTAGCACGAGTGATAGCCACTACACTGTGTTTTAACCTGAGTGATACTACTGGGTAGAATCACTTAGTACTCCACAGTGGGAGAGTCCAATGTGTTTGAGAAAGTTGTAGCCTTTTATTTATTGTATTTTTCAATTTTGACTGGATCTTAGTGTGCTAAGATTAAATATTGAGTTACATCTTATATAGAATACGAGCTTATAAAAGTAGATGGCAGGAAAGCTCTCAGGGTCACAGTCCACTCCACTCTTGTAAATATTTATGACAACAGTGATTTTTTTAAAATCGATACCAAATAAAAAACAGACCAGACAACAAAGACAAAATCCTCTGCATTGCTGAATAAACCTGTCATTGGTTCTTGGAGCAAAACTGTACTCTGGTGTTTTCCCTTTAAGCCCCATTTCTCCGCCTCTGGGTTCAATGTGTGCCGCTTCTCATTATAGTTATTTATGTGATTTTTCAAAGAAGCGGCGTGCATTTCAAGCATGCATGACATTTAATGAGCCGGGTCTTCTTATAGCTTCGAGCTAATTTACTTTGGGATGACAATGTCTGTGGGCCAGAGCAGAGAAGACGGGACAATAAGAGCATAGACGGGATGTCTCATCCCAAACCTATGCTTGTCTTCCTGGACGTAAGATGGAACATCAAAGCCAGCGATAGCAGAGGTGAGCAGATTTGAGTAGATTCATTTTATCCACCCGACATTAAAAAAAATGATGGAAATTCATATCTCGCTAAATATGCAGCTTCAGAAGTAGATCCTTTAATGGTCCTGTGCTTAGAATGTGGCTGAATTTCCTTTTCAGCCGAGTTGAAACCTCTGGAAGCCCAAAGAATTCAACGGCGGAGCCGAGTTGAATCTTCCAGACTGCAGGAGGATTCTACATATAAATGATTCATGAGTCTTCGTGTTTGCTGTGACGGAGAGGCTTGGCGCCCTGTTGCTTTTTCTTACTCTAAGTTATAATTATGGTCCTCCATTTGTCAAAACACAGTCACAACATAAGACACAAAATCTCCCCGTATGCACAAACATGGCGGCCACCATGTTTAGATCAGAATCTGCTTTATTGAGACCAAAAGGGATTTTTCCAAACATTAAATGTTTACTTTCAGCCTAGAGTAAACGAAAAAAATAGGAAATTACAAATATTCCATTTATTCAAAGAGATAAAACTAAATGCTCCCTTAATCGTACAAACTGGACCTTTTTAAGTCCTTTAAATTTGCCAGATCGGGCCTCCATGGATCCGACTTGTTTTTCCAGCACATCCCACAGACGCTGGATTGGACTGAGATCTGGGGGATTCGGAGGCCAAGGCAACACCTTGAAGTGTTTAAGTCCATTAGGGAATCCCATCTCTCTGCTGCAATGTGTAGGAAGGCGGTACGTATCCAAGTATCATTCACTTCAACCGTTTGGCCTGTCTTCCTCCTAAATAGCATCTGGCACCACCTCTTCGCTAGAAGGGTGTACATATACCGCCAATGAGAAAGTAATTCATCAGACCAGCCAACCTTCCTTCAATGCCCCATGGTCCAGTTCTGACGCTGACGTGTCCGTTCTAGCTTTCAGCGGTGGATGAACCTTGGATACCCGCGGCCCTGTTGTCGGTTCACCTTCCTTACACCACTTTGGTAGGTTGTTTCTACTGCAGACCAGCGCCACCCAATATGATCTGCAGTTCTGGAAATGGTCTGACCCAGTCGTTCAGCCATCACAAATTGATTGCTCTTATCAAAGTTGTTTATATCCTTGCACTATCTGGACACTGTCAGTGGTTATAATGTTATAGCTGATCGGTGTGTGTAAGCAAAAGAAATTGGTTTCGGCACACATTTTTGCTGTAGTGTGATCATAGTCTTAGAACCCCTGGGGTCCTGGTTCCCCGGGACAGAACAGTAAATAGAATTCTGTCCTCGGGCTCTTTGTTATAGTAAAGTCCTTATAATTAAATGCAGGCCTTCATAAGCAGTGGTCTCAGCAATATTCTGAATCCCTCGGATTTTATACACTGATCAGCCAAAACATTAAAACCACCTGCTGATAATGTGCAAATGACCCTTTTGCTGTCAAAACAGCTCTGCTATACAATGTGGGTTCTTGCACCTCTTTCAGAACCAGCATTAACTTTTACAACAATTTATACTCCAGTCGCTCCTCAGAAAACAAAGGGAGTCCTTCACTCCCTACTCTCATCTAGTAAGCCTTGGGCGCCCATGACCCGGTCACCGGTTCATCAGTTTTACTTCCTTAAGGCCTTTTGCAACACTGTAAAAAAATAAAGAAATCTGTTAGATTTACGGTAAAATATCAGAAGCTTTGGTTGCCAGAATGTTACCGTAAAAAAATATATGATCACTGCGTAAAAGAGATTGCTGTAAATTGTGATTTAGAAAAACAGTTATAATATCAACCTGTTTACATTTACATAGTGAGTTACATAAAATTACAACTTTTTTTTTAACAATCATAAAAACTGTCCGTAGAGAATACTTTAATAAACTGTCAAAAATCAACAGTAAAAGATGTTGTATTTCAAAGCAGTATCTCAGTAGTAGATGAATTATCTTAAATGTAAATAACTTTGATATTGTTGTTCAGAATATGTGGAAAACAGAATTTTAGGGTGAAAATACAAACTTTTGATAAGATTAAAGTAACAATGCCATAATGTCACAATCAAGTCATTGCTGTAAAAGTATTATTCTGTATAAATAACAGATTTTACTGATATGAAAATAAAAATAACCAACTTTAACCATTTTGCAACAGCATTCCATATTTCAACAGACAAGATCCTAAAAGTTCGGGATATATTTGTGAAATAATGTTGATTTTTAGCTTAAAAGTTTGAAATGAATGATATTTTAATGTTATTTTATGTAATTAAGTATGTAACCATAAGAAGGATTACATTACGTCTGTTTGTATAATTATGAACCGGGATGTCTTGTACATGCTCACCCTATTTTTTACGGAAAAAGTCTTAGAAACCACAGCTAGACCGTAAATTGCAGAGATTTTTTTTTACAGCATAGTTAACTGCAGACTAAGGAACACCCTGCAGTTCTGGAGAATTTCCAACCGAGTGTTCACTTGCTGCCTAATATATGCCACCCAATATTCCCTGTTATTCTCACATCACCTGTCAACGGTTATAATGTTAAGGCTGATCAGTGTCCAGAAGCAAACTGATTTGGACTACGTTTTTTACCTGCTGTGTGAACATAGCCTTAGAAACCAAGGAGTCTAGGAGCAGAGGCGTACATTAAATTTTTTTTTAGCTTTGAGCCCATTATAATAGTGACATCTTCATAAATTAAGGGTTGGGGCCTTCATGAGTGATGGTCTAAGAGAGTAATGCTCTCAATGAGGGTTTCTCTCTCTCTCTCTCTGTCTTATTTCTGCTTGCTCTCAATCAGGGTCTCTCTCTCTCTCTCTCTCTCTCTTATTTCTGCTTTCTCTCTCTCTCTCTTTCTCTTTTATTTCTGCTTGCTTGCTTGCTCTCTCTCTCTCTCTCTCTTATTTATGCTTGCTCTCAATCAGGGTCTCTCTCTCTCTCTTATTCCTGCTTGCTCTCAATCACGGTCTCTCTCTCTCTCTCTCTCTGTCTCTGTCTCTCTCTCATTTCTTTAAATCTGGGCTCTAAATGGCCATTGCTGCCTCCTTGCGTGTGTTTTTGCGCGCACACAGGGGGGCACTGTTTGCTCGTTAATTGGCTCCCTCACGTGGAGCAGGCTGCTGATTGGTCGCTGGCGGAACATTTGTATCCATAGTTCCAGCTGCTGCTGTCTCCGGCCGGAAAGAGCTGCAAGCTCGGAGCCAACAAACTGACTCTGCTGCACTGACACAGCGGCAACACAACATTTCAGCCCAGCTGAGGCCTCCACGTAGTCAGAATGTTCTCCCGAACGTGGGGAGGAAAAGTTCTGGGGACAGATGCGTGATTGATTGTGTGTCATTGGAGCAGGATTGGGAGAAAGGCGCCGCCGATAGTTTCTCCTGCGTCCTCTGAGGACGCGCGCGAAGCCCATCCCACTCCCGTCCCTAAATTCTCCGCTGCAGCGCAGACGCCGTCCGCCGCTGGCTTCACCGGCTCTCCCCCCTCACGATCAGCCCTCCAGCACAACTGATTCCTGCAGGCATCGAGGCAGACACAAAGGATTCCGGCTCCTGTTCTCCTCTGTCTCTGAGGAGACCTTCGCTCCGCGAGCCTGCGCGGCAGATCCGCTCTCCGCGTCCCTCATCCCACCAAGTTTGTCATGATGAAGTCGCTGCCAGTTTGGTGTGATCTCTTCATGCGCCGCTGAGCTGCTGGGTGACAGATGTTGTGAATCCTTGCCGGCTGCTCGCCTGTCGCTTCTATGCATAACCTCTGCAGGGTGAAGATGCAGTTCCGGACTGTGCTGGACGTGAAAGTCGTGGACGTGGAGAAGAGGCGCAATCCGTCCAAACACTACGTGAGTTGTCTGCATGTCTCCTCTCCTTATTCCCCACATTGTCTCATTGGGATGTGTGAGCGGTGTCCCTGGCCTGTTAACACACATACACACTCAGTGACACCTGAACGCAGCATCTAAACCCAGCATGGATACCCGATTAGAATCAGTCAGAGCCGGACCGAGCCTTTCTGGGGCCTAAAGCAGAATTGGAGATGGAGGGGTCCGCTGCCAGTAAGAGTTGCCATGGTGATGTTGTGTCCTGATAACATGAGGAGTTTTTCAGTCAGCAGAAAGGGATGTTAAAATATGACTATATGAGGCACAATTTATTATGACCCCCAACGTATTCAAGATGTATTGCTTTGCATATAAATCACAGTGTGATGGTGCAAAATCCAAATGAATATGCTATACTGTCATGTCTAGTCCAGTAATATCATGGTTCTTGGACATCTCACAAATGTCTGGCATGCTTGAATGAATGTCGTACGTTCCTCTTAACCTTTACAGCTTGTGTGCACTTTTTTTTTATCTCAGCACATCCCAATGGCGGCTTTTAATTGTTCAGAGCACAATGACCAAACTGCTGTCCGAGACACATTTCCATTAGAGGACATTCAAGTTGATATCATCTGTATCATCCAGAACATCAAGCATCATTCGCTTTCATCATATTGTGCTTTTTCTTGACATTTGAGGTCCATCCATTTTTCTTTTCAATCCGCTTATCATGTTGAGGGTGGTGGAGGTGATGGAGCCTATCCCAGCCAACATTGAGTAGAAGGCGGGACCCGCCTTGGATAATTCAGCAGGTCATAACTGGGCCGACACACAGAGACAAACAAGCATTCATGCTCGTATTCACATGGGTCGTTTTAGAATAACTGATTCACCCATAGTGCATGTTTTTGGACTGTGGCGGGTGCACCTGGAGAGAACCCCCCGCAAACTTTGGGAGAACCCGGAAACAGAACGGTTACCAGTTGGGTTCAAACCTCGGATTGTCTTGATGTGAGGCAAAAGTTTTCCCTTTTAAGTACGTTTAGCAGACCTGTGGATATGGATGGTAATAATGTGCCTTCCTGGAGAAGATTTATCTTTTGTTTAAGGTGGCTTGAACATTCGTTTTAAAGCCTTGCAGCGCTGCAACTAAAGAGACAGTAACACCAAGCAAAGGATGTAGTTCTCATTAATTTGGGTGTACTAAGTTAAAGTCACACAAGTCTTTAAATGTAGCGTTAGATGCCCAGTTTAGGAATCCAGTGTCACATTTTTTTACAGGTCTCTTTCGAAAGAGACAGTAACTCTGACGAATGACACGTGACTATTTCGACACTACTGATTCTTATTAATGTGATATCATTTGCACACTGTAATGCTGCCTTCACTGCTCATTAGAAGATGGGAAAATACAAGCTCTGATTTGCTCAAAATGATCAAAAAACATGACGGGGTTGAATTTGGTTTCTTTTTTTTTTGCTTCGGTGCCCCAATTTGTCTGACTTGACATCATAATCATGCCGTCTTCTGGTGTCACTGGTGACTGTAATGTTAAGATTGAGAATTAATTGATTTTGGTTGAACCTATTGTAACGGCCCTTCTAGAAGGTGCACACAGGGTCCCCTTGTCTGTCCTAAAGTATGTGCCCACGTCCATAATGGGGATTAGTCTATCCTAATCTCTTCAAAAACTCTTTTTCATCTTTTGCTGTGCCCTTTAGGGGTAGCGACAGCAGAACATTTGCTTCCATCTCGCCTTGTCCTTTGCATCTTCCTCTGTCACAACAACCAACTTCATTTGAAATGAAGACCCACCCATCTCCTCATTGGTCTTCCCCTTTTTCTTCAACCTTTTTCTGTTTTTTTTAAAAACTGACACAAGTTCCTCCGCAGCTTCACCATCCTCATCATCATCTCCCCTGTCAACTCTCCGCGCTTGTCTGGAGGAGATAAAGGTTTTGATGAAAAACAACTTTCTCCAGTTGAACAGCTCCAAAACCGAAGCAATTTTAATTGGCACCCCACATCAGACCCAGTCTTCCCCCCACAACCTAGCATTACCTTCTCTGGTCACGACATTCCCCTCTCTTCATCAGTCACCAACCTCGGCGTAAGATTCGACCCTAACTTCACTTTTGAATCCCACATCAAACACATCGGCAAGATCTCCTTTCACCATCTCAGAAATATTTCCAAACTCCGTTCTTCACTCACCTTGAGTGATGCTGAAAAGCTGGTTCACGCGTTTGTCTCCTCCAGACTGGATTACTGTAACGCACTTCTCATCGGGATCCCTGATAAAAGTCTTCAAAGACTTCAGTATGTTCAAAACAGTGCTGCAAGGATCCTGATGAGAGTTCGTAAACACGGACACATCATTTCCGTTCTTCATTCCCTTCATTGGCTTCCCATCTCCACCAGGATTGATTATAAGATCTCTCTCCTCACTCACCAGTGCATCCATGGTAACGCACCCCCCTACCTGAAAGAACTACTCACCCCACTGACCTCAACACGATCCCTCCGTTCTACCAACTCATACCGCCTCCTCCTTCCCCGGACTAAACTCAGCACCATGGGTGATCGGGCTTTCTGTTCTGCTGCCCCTCGTCTGTGAAATGCCCTCCCTGACCATCTGAGGGCTCCACAGACGACTGACACATTTAAAAAAGGACTTAAAACTTTCCTTTTTAGCAGAACCTATAACTTTTAATTACCATTGCTGCTTTTTGGTCATATTTTTATATAGTTATTGTTATATTTTTTATTGATGATTTATTGCACTTTGAGATTTGATCAAAATGTAAAGTGCCTTATAAATTAAATGTATTATTATTATTATTATTTTCTCCTGCCTGACAGCTCCATCTCCGGCATCCTTCTACCAATACAACCACTATCCCTCTCATTCTTGTCCAAACCACCTCAATCTGGTCTCTTATACTTTGTCTCCTAGACGTCTAACCTGGGCTGTCCCTCTGATGTGCTCGATTCTAATCCTGCCATCCTCCTCACTCCCAAAGAACATCTGTACATCTTCAACTCGGTCACCCCCAGCTTGGAAACCTTTCTCTTCACTTTAGCTGCTACTCTTCTGTCACAGATAACTGCTGACACTTTTCCATCTACTCCACCCTGCCTGCACTCGCTGCTTCACCACTTGTCCAAACTCCCTGTTGCTCTGAATAGTTGACCCGTAGTACCTCAACTCCTTCATCCTCAACGTTCCTTCTGGCTCCCTTTTAATTCACACACATCTTTTCTGTCTTGCTGCGACTGACCTTCATTCCTCTTCTCTCTACCAACTACCTCCACCTCTCCAGGTTTTCTTCCACCTCCCACCAAAGATCACAATGTCATCCTCAAACTTCATAGTTGATGGACACTCCTTCCTGACCTCATCTTTTGGCCTGCTCCTTACCATATAAAACAGAAAGGGGCTCAGAGCCCATCCTTGGTGCAGACCCACCTCCACTTTGAACCCATCCATCATCCCTACTCCTTTTCTCTTCAAAATGTGCATGACAGATTATATTGAACATTCAGAGGCAATATGTCAGAGGCACTAAAGGTGTGCTTCTCATTATTGGCTTCATCATTTTGCTTATTTTTACACTTTTAGTCACATTTGAACTTGGGCGATCAGAAAGTTTGGTCTCTCCACGTGTCCTCAAACCGCCAGACAGAATTCCATAAAATCTCACTTGTCCTCCTTTGTTGGGACTTAATGTGTGCGTCTCATCATTGGTTTCATCAGTGTGCTTATTCTTAAATAAACTTATAAAGCTTTCGTCTCACCCTCTTTTTTTTGTTCTCCCCATCCTTCTCATCCATCCAACATGCTGCTTCATACGCTAGACTTGGGCTCCAGTTTTTCTTTGCCGTCATGTTTGAGTGGTCTTAAGTGATTTCATGTTATATCCGTCGACGCTGAATCACTTCTAATATGCCTGTCGTGCTTCACCTAAATAAAAAATAATGTTGATTTTTGTAGTTTTATGCACATTTGAACTTATCTCATCGCACATTTGCTCACAATTACCTGTGATAGAGAATCAGCTTTGGCATAAACTGAGCCAGTAGCAGTAGTGTCTTTGTCCATAGAAACACATTTTTTAAAATTTGAATAGAATGTAAAGTACAATATAAATAGTTTGCGCGATCAGTTAGGTAATTTTCTCTTTCTGTCATAATCCTTTTCTTTTTCAGTGTGGATAGAAATGTGAAAAAAAGTACAATGTTAAAAAAAGAATTCATTCATTTCTCCCATTATCCGGACTGCAACGTTTGAAGATCTCGTCCATGGGACATGCTCAATCCTTCCAGCCCCTTCATGCAAATCCACCATGTTGTTTATGTGTACCTGACATATTGGTCCAAGAAGCACAGTAAAGTATTTTCCGGAACCGCTCCAAAGGTTAACGAGCTATTCCTTCTTACACGAACAACAAAACCCTCTCCCATGTATCATCAGAATCCATCAGGCAGTTTATGAATAATTGAAGAAAATGAGACCAATCTAGCAATGAAAATGAAAATGACTCCGCCGTCCAAATTGAAGTGGGCTCTTCCCAGCAACATGGCCCAAAAATCACACACAATTCCATGACGATCCATCAGTCCAACACTTTCCTCCTCGGCAGAAGCAATGAAAGCTGATCCCCTTCAGCAGTTGACAACAATCTCACCACAAGCAGCCTTGTCGGAATGGTCACTTCATTCCCAGCCAAACACACAACCCAGCATGCCTCAGTGAATAATATTATCACCTTCATGATCTGCCTTCGTCGGTATCACACTTGTTGTACGTGAGTCTATGTTTGGACAGGGCAAGCCATGGCCCCGGTTCAGATCTAATTCTGCCCTCATGAACAAGACAAGTTGACATGAAAATCTGATGTGATCTTCAGAGAAGTCTACAAACTATGTGCTCCTGCAGTGTGTGTGTGTATATATTGTGACGTAGGGTTTTACCCTAGTGAAACTAATGCCTAAATTCTGGCCCCGCTGAAGCGTCGTTGTGCAGAGCCCTGGAGAAAAACGAGCCGCAGGCTCCAAATGACAACCCAATCCCACGGTGCTGTGCATGTACTTTGTTGCTGCGTGCACTTTATTCGTCAAGTACAGCGAATGGCAGCTTGGTTGTATTTAGCTCGAAAAGTTTAAAGTTACTACCTGCTTGTTGTGTGTGTGTGTGTCACTCCCCATGTAGAAAAGGATTTCAGTAGCGGTAGCGACATAAAATATTAGCCGACAGAAATAGTTAAAGCCTCTCTGCAGAATTAAGATTATTGTTATTTAAAATCCCAGGCTAGCCTGAAACATTAAAAACGCACCAGGGGACAAGTTTAATACATGCATGCCTTTACAGGGGTGAATGTACGTCTCATCCAAAGACTCTCATTCCAACATCAGCTGGAATAAGAGTCGGTGGGAAAAACCTGGCATTTAATGAAGATAAGGTAATATATTTAAAACATTGAGTGAAGGGGGATTAGTAGGCGAGGAAGTAAACTACATACAACCCTGTATGCTTAAAAATGCATACGGCATGTTTTACTGTCCCCATTACCTTTTCATTTTGTATTTATCGTTGCTATTTTTTTACCTCTACCGTGGAGGTATGATTTATACCAGGGTTTGTTTTTTTGGTTTGCCTGTCTGTTTTGTTAGCAAGATTAAAGAAAAACCAGTGGACAGATTTGAATAAAATTCTACCCAGAGGTAGGTTATGGCATATCCTAGAGATTTTGTTCAGCGCAAACCTCCATCGAGGTAAAAAAACTATCCAAGGTAGGAATTATTGTGATCAAAAACTTCCAAAAGTGCCCCATCTCGCAATGGTTAACCACACCTAATTATGACATTGTGAGGCCATGATCTAACGTAACCAACATTGAATCATTTCTAGGATATGCCAAAACTTGCCCCTGGGTAAAATTCCATCCCCATCAGTTCATAACTAATAAAACAGAAAAACAAACCAAGGTAGAAACATAACCTCGTTGGCTGAGATAATAAGATAAAACCAATATAAGCTGGCTGCAGCGGTGCCATCAACTTGTGGAGTTCGGGACTCTGAGCGCCGAGCAGAGAGGTGGAAGTGAAATGCACAAGAGAATAAGGAGACACCAATGGTTCAAGAGTGTTTGAGAGAATCTGAGAGAGTTTGTTGGATTTTTTGTTAGATTTAGAGGCTGACAGATACTCCAACATTAATGGACGAATCTGCCTGAATCTTTCCTAATTCAAACCATCTAGTTGATTCTGATCACATTAATCGCCACTTGGGCTGCTGGGCTTGGCGTAGGTTTGTGCTCTTTGAGTGCCTTCTAGTTGAGCCTTTTTGTCTTAACTTTCTCGTATCCCTATATTCTTGATTTAAATATTTGTAAATATGTTTACTCTCATGGTTCTGCTCTTTCTCTTGTGTTGCCATTTGAGTTTCCTGTTTGTACCATTTCTGTCAAAACCCTTTGCAAACTGTTGTTTTTAGAGTTTCTATGAAAATTAAAATTTCTATTATTGTTGCTTTTATTATCAAAAAAATACACACTTCTAACAAAACCTTGGAACCAAAGTATCACTTCTACTAATTAAGAATTTTTATGGGTCCAAAATTGATGTTTTTTTTATCGTTGTTTAAGAGATCAGAAGTTTGGTTTCGTTCTTCCAAACAGGTCGGTGAACCAGAAGCCAAAATTGTTTGTGCTGTGTGGTATTTCTCTGTCATCTAGTCTTGACAGTTGAGACAGAAGAAAACACAGCAGAAGAAAAACCAAGTAAAGATGGCTTTTGTGCTTTTGTGATGGCTCTTGAGTTTGTTAAGTTATGTTTGTTAAGTTCTCGGCTAACTGGTAGCCAGCCCAAGAGCTCGGCCAGAAAAGGAGGAGTGACTCATGAAAGTTTCATCACTTGACATGACTAACATTTCTGACTCTCTCTTCTCTCGACCATGAAATATGCACACTGTGCAACAAACTGGTAACCTGAGTGGGTAGGTGTTTCCAAAAACAGCAGGGTTGGGATGTGAGAGCAGTGGGAGTTAAGAGGAGGGAGGTGGCGGTCGTAGATGCTCTTCGCCGTCTTTGCCCCATGACCCCCCCCCCTGTCTGCATCTCATCTCCATCCATATCGTTCTTAGTTTTTCTTTTAGCAACAGCTTCTCAAGCCTTCCGGGCTTTATTTATTTCTGTTATTTCTTATTTTGGGATAGCAAAGCTGTGATTATCCTCCATCTTTAGAACCTGGTGGTGATTCTGCTGATGGTGGTTTCCACACGTTTAAGAAATTGCTCCTCACTGAAGAGGTCATCTGGTGCAGACGATGTTCCCCTCATATAAATACTGCCTTGCTTCTCTCCTAGTCTCAAGTTCTCTTGGCCTTGTCTCCAAACCAAACATCCAGAAGTCACATGGTAGCAAGTGATTTCAGGGCTGTTGTTGGTGCATTAGAACCTGCCTTCATGGGCGGTTTGAAGAGGTTCTAGCGGTTCTAGCTGTCATTCCAGAACTTGCTCATGTGAGATTATTCCCATTTTTGTTTTTGGGTGCCTCAAAGATTTGCCTAGTTTGCCTCTCCTGTCAGAGGATTTAATGTTTGTAAGTGTTCTCAATTTTACCCTCTTTAAAGATAATCAATCATGTCTTTTATATTAATAATGGGAAATCTTGCAAGATTTTTCTCATTTCAAGCATCAAGCAGCACAAAAGTTGTAGCTTTATGAATGTCTGTCGAGATCATGACATTTAAGCTAACGATTAATTGTCACACAGATGACTGTGATTTTAATTGTCTTTGCTAAATTCTGTGCCACTATTACAGTATTCGTCTCATTACGATAATGCAAATGAACCCATTGTATTTCAGAAGCCACGTTTTCATACGTTTGTATTATACTCGTTTTTATTTCCTTGATGGACCAGTGGTTGGTCTCTTTGGTGAATCCGGTGGTTTGGTGGATCCATGGACGTGTAGATTTGTGGTTTTAGCTGTGAACAACAAACCTCTTAACTACAAAAGTAACGAATTGCCTGCTTGAAGATATCAGGCTCGTTGTTACTAAGTGGTCCATGATATTGCACTTAAGACTAATTCAATTCTCCACTCAAAGCGGAGGAAGAGAATCATGATGACATCATTAAAAACGGAAAATGCCGCTTTTTTCCCCCACATCAAACTGTTTTATACGGTCGAGACGATCATCACGATAATAAAAAAATACTACGATTGTTTAAAAATAATTGCGATCAGACGATTATGCAGTATTTGTGAGAGACTTCTGCTTTACAGTACGATGTGTAACTCACTCCTTCTTCTACTAACAACTCTTAACTCACAGCTTTAAGGAGATAGACCTGTTGGTTTAAAATGTGAAGCAAAAAATACAACAACAAAATAAAATATTGCGATACTTAAGTCTACTAATATATTCTTGCACCCTCATTTTTAATTTTTTTTTGGAAGCTTTTGTGCTTGATAATTATTATCCTTGTGGATGATTTGGCCTTGTTGAGGAGTAAGTGGCGTTAAGTGGCGCTAACCTGAGCAGGCCAAGTATCGTGGTCTCTTTTGAAATAAACCAAAAATGAAAAGGTTCAAATTAATATTAAAAAAAGACAACTACTACTTTTTGTGTTTAAAAAAAAATCTGAAAATGGCTCTTATATACCTTTTTAGAAGTACAAATACTCTCAGGGCCATGGAGTGTTTTCCATCCGCACTTCTTCTAAGTTGCTTTGGACAGAAGCTTCTCACAGTGAAAAAACAATGTCATACACTTCTTTTTTTTTTTTTTTTTTTGTTTTTTTGAAGCAATCATGGTTAATCTTTATAATCCACGTTATATGTGAATAAAGTTACAGTTTTACTTTCTCAGAGAATTATCCAGAGTAATGAATACTTTGTTTCAGGAGTGACACATTGCTGGTCTTTGTTTTAAATACAGTGTCCAGTTTCCTCTTTCTTCTCTCTGAAAAGACCGACACTAACTTTTCCAGATTTATACAAAGACTTTTATGTGGAGTGTAACAAGAAGAGATTAATGCCATCCTCGTATTCTTGCTGAGTTTAAACTGCAAGAAAAGGTGATAAAACGGTAAAAAGGTGCTCCGGGCTCGTCGTGAAAGGTAAAAGGGACTTTGGAGGTGATGAACTTACTCGGCATATCATGGAGGACAGTTTGCTCCTGCTTGTGGTTTTTATGTTAGCCAGGTAGCAGACCTCCATCTACCTAATACACAACATGAGAAAAGTGTCAATCGTATAAAACATATTGAAAAGTAATCTCCTTAACGAAATAATAAACAAACAAGCAGCATTTCCTACTATTTAGAGACTAATTATAATTCATAGTCCTCTTTTTTCCTGTTTTTATGTTTTCGGGTACATCAAGCAAATTCTTTTGCTTCTTCAACCAAAAATTTGGATTAAAGTAAATGTAAAATTAGTCAGCACAAATTGCACATTAAAAATAATGCAAAAGATTTATCCAGTATCAGAGATGGCAGTGAGATGTTTCGGGAATGATTTGCAGTTTTGGTTGCAGGACGACTCACCATAATTGAGAAAAATACAGATTTTCTGCTCCCTGCTATTATGTTTCTGACCGAGAATGACCCGGTTTCAGTTTGCGTGTCGAAGCTGTACTCCAAGTAGGTCCTACCGTCAGACAGTGATCCCTAGCAGAAGAGTGAGTCCACCTCAGAATGAGTGGTCTGCACATAGTCTGGACCAGAACCCTTTTGAGATGATGTAGTGGGAGTTGAGAAGATCAGTTCACGCTCACACAAACCCTCCAATGTAGCTGCACTAAAGAAGTTCTGCAATGAGGAGTGGGCCAAAATTCCTACACAGGGACTTCAGAGACTGATCTCAAGTTATTGGGAATGTTGGGTTTCTGTTGTTGCTGCTAAAAGAACTGTACTGAACTGTTAAAGAAAAAAATCTGTATAATTAACGGTGAAATACAGGTAGCGTTGGAGGCCATCATTTTACCATTGATGAAGGTTAACATCTAGAAAACATTACAGTAAAATGTTATTGAAAAATAAAAATACTCTAAAATTTGTTTACAAGAACAAATATAAAAACAACAGTAAATTACAGTAAATTCAGACCTATGCATAAATTACATTATATAATAAAATAACTCCATAAGATACATCAGGCATATTTTAAACATCTTGCTTCTGTACACTGTAAAATTACTGTCAAATCAAATCAAATGGCAACATTAAGAGAATGAAATTCAAACGGTTTGATTTTCTCAGTCAGAATATGTTTTAAAACCAAATTTTACAGTGAAAATAGAAGGTTTCGCTAAAATAACAGAACATCAGAAACAAATAATTACGGTTGAAGCATCATTCTGTTAAAAGTTACACACGTTTGCTGGCACACAAATTAAAATTGACGGTAAAAATAACAAACTTATTGAGCAAGAACATCCCTTAATTTAGAAATGAGACATAAGAAATATATTTATGTTTACATTTGTGAAATATTGTTATTTTCAAAGTAGTGTTTTTGTCATATACTCTCACTTTATTTAATATCTTTGTACAGAGGTTTACAGTATATCAGTATTTTTCACAGTGAAATTCTACTGCCCCACAGCTGCCAGTATTTTTCTGTATATTACATGGCATTTTCTACAGCGTAGATATTAAGTTCAGGGTTTGAATACTTTTTCACACTGGTGATTTCGGTATTGGATAACATTTTGCCTGATGGAGCAATAATGTCATTAAAAAGGTGTATCGAGTCGCTTTTGTTTTAATTATACATTTTTTTGTTTGAAGACTGTTTAGTATGAGATACCGACGAACATAATGAATCAGGAAGAATCGACATTGTTACGCTGTGTTGTTGAAGTTAGTGCAGCTGGCAAACTTTTCCAACTATACGGTAATTTATTTGGCTGCTATATGTGGAGGTAAAGTGTAACAGAACCTTCTCAGAACTGAGTTCAGAGGACCGATCTGTGGCCTGGTTTCTCTAGCTGCTCCGCCTCGTGAGACCGGGCTTGTCACTGTGAGAAGAAAAGGGAGGAAGGGAGGGAGAAAAGAAGGGACAGAGACAATCTGGTGCACCCACTGAATCTCATTTGTGATGTTTGTGAAACCAGCTGGAAATGCTTATCGTGTGAGCCGAGGGGTAATGAGAGTTTGGGCTTTGTCGGGAAAGGAAGTGCTGGTCGGAGCATTGGGAAAGCTGGATTGCTGAGTCCCTTGACACACACACACACACACACATACACACACACATACACTCCACTCCATCCAGTGAGTGTGTTTGCAGGAGAAGGTGATATAAGAGTGCGCACCGTTGGGCACAGCCATATTTACTCCAAGCTTCTGTTTCCCCTAGAAGTCCCAGAACATCTCGTCCTCTGGACTCCTGTGCCCCACAAAGACCCAGACTGGTGGATGGTGTTATTTGGCAGCATGAAACTTCTCTTCAGAGAGCTGTTTCCCCACTCAAATATTTATTGGCCTATCAAACTCAGAGAGATGTCAGTGAAAAGGGTTCCTTTTCTCCGGTGCTCACTCTGGCCGGAGAGGTGAAGGCTGAGGGTTTATGAGGTTGGTAGGGGATGAAGTCATCATTATATGTTGGTTATATCTCCCACACTATACTTACAAACTTAAACAAACTTTATATATACACCATATATTAACCATGTTACGTACTTGCGCCTTTCAATAAGTTCATTTTGTGTTTTTTTTCATTATAACACGTTTTTTCTAGGTGACAATGAAGGGTTCTCTTCTTTTCTGGAGTGTATCTTCTAAACTATTCATTATATTCATGATAAATAGTTGGGCTTTTGACAATTTGAAAGTTTTTTGTATTTTATTTTTCGTCACTTCAGTGAAATAAAAGTATTTTTATATCCTTGAAAAGTTAGGGATATTATGGAATCGTCACCGGCGCCGCAGATCCTTCGCGTTAAAGCGATAACTCAAAAACGATGTCATGAATCATTTTCAGATTTTAGACCCACATAGACCTTTGGTCGAGGAAATGGTGGAGTGGATTTGGGAGTGGGAAAGGTTGGCTGTATGTTTCCAACACTAAGAGGAAATGTTTTCAGCCATAATTTCTCAACCTTTGGTCCAATTTAGTCCAGATTTTGTGCATATGAATATTTCTTATATATCATATTTAACTCTAGTATCTCAGTAATTTACTCACTAGGGGGAGCTCTGTTCATAAATAAGATTCTTTTTTTGTAAATAACTCAAAAACTTTTGGATTGATAATTTTTTATCTTTTTATACACGTAAACCTTGATTTTGGGACATATCGGTTGTATATTTCTGACAATAGAAGGAGCTTTTCCTCCAAAAGTTCACAACCATCATTTCTCAAACCTTAGTCCGATTTAGTCCAAATTTGTCGCATTATATTAAATTCGAGCACGTCTATCTTATTTATCGGATATTTTACCTATATGTTGGTTAATAGACCAGACTTACTTTCACTCACTTTAAGGTTTTTACTAATGTCACACTTAATAAATTGTCATAACACCTCAGATTAAACATGGCAAATTTGAGAGGTATTTGGCCCTCGATGTGTACTAAATATTTATTTTTGGCCCACTCTGTGATTGAGTTTGAAACCCCCGGTATAAACGCGTACTTTCAAGTGTACCGTCATTAAACTTACTTTAGAATACAAAAAGTTTCCTTGTGATTATACTTTAAAAGGATTACCATTAAGTATTACTACTCTTAGAGTCTTAAGTCTAAGAGTAGTGAAGTGACCAGTTAGGGTATTTGTGCTCAGGGGTCACCAACCTGCCTGATTCAGTACAAGTAAAGTCCACATATACTCAGACTTTTCTCATGAGTGTCAGTATAAGCCAAGTAGACACAAGTATAACTGTGTTAAGTACTTTTCTAGTACATACAATGTATACTGCAAGTATACGCTTGAATAAACGTCCTTTTTGTAAGGGTCTTGTTTGGACTGGCTGATCTTTAGGGGGTTTTGACGTCCGTAGGTGAACAGAGACTCTGAGTGTGTCAAAAAGAGTGAGGGACGAGTGAAAGGATACTGCTGATGTTTGTCTGGGACGTTCTTGATGATCAGTTTGCAGAACCTTAACTCTGACATCAGCCTTTATACCATTAAGGTTCTCCCCTAAGACCTCTTTTTTTTGGTTTTCATCGTTCTGCCTTTCCACCTCGCGTTCACAGAGATGTCCGTTCCGTCTCTGCTAACATCTGAGACGCTCA
Source organism: Lophius piscatorius (assembly GCA_009660295.1). Taxonomy (NCBI): domain Eukaryota; kingdom Metazoa; phylum Chordata; class Actinopteri; order Lophiiformes; family Lophiidae; genus Lophius; species Lophius piscatorius. The sequence continues at coordinate 20,308 of VRLP01004622.1, forward strand.
GAAAGGCGGAGTAGAGGCGAAGCAAGGCCCTCCTTGAAAGGGTTGCGTAAACAGGCTTGTGGATATGGTCATTTGTGTGCGTCTGGGCTTGAACGCGCCAACAAAAGTGTTGGTTTGATGTGGCGCTTGCTGTCTTCCGCACACTGTTATTACCAGAACCTCTCACGCCTCCTCAGGGGTACATACATCTGTTGTGTCAAAGATGTCGTATGTTATTGTTCAACCCCCGGTTTGTCTCCTGCACGAGTCTGAAGTGCATGACGTCGGCTCTGTTCCACCAGGGAGACGTCTCCTACACTCTTCTGTCTGCAGGGCAAACATTCATGTTGCTGAGCCAGAACAGCGCCTGGCTGCCATTCTTCTCAGCAGCCTGATTTATGATGACATCATCCACAATTGGCGAAGCTCTGTGGAGGGACCGGGCTTGTTAGGGTATCATGTGCTGGCTGAGCGTCGCCGGCTGTGTTGTTGTGCCATTCCGGTTTCGTCTGATGTATGTTTCTGTGGGAGATGAGAAGCCTGAGAGGTGTTCCTACACCCTGTTAAGGAGTCCAGTAGCAGATGGGAAAAAGATGTTTTTGTGGCGTGAGGTCCTGATGGACTGCAGCCTCCTGCCAGAGGGGAGAGTCTCAAACAGATAACGTAAGGGATGAGTCGGGTCGGCTCCAATCTTTATCGCCCGCCTCAAGCCCCTTATTGACAATATCGTATAGCCATAGCTGGATGAAATTATGTTCATGCAAGAACCACATCTCATGCAATGTACTTGGTGGTGATGTCTTTTGGTACGTAGTGCCTCGTTCTGCTTCTCTTGTCATGTGTTTGTAGAATGCTTGGGCATATTCCAATGACATTTTGTGTTCCCCCCCCCACCAGGTGGGCCCATTTGGGCCGAGGTGGGCTCTTGTGAGGGGAGGAGGTGATCAGATTTTGAAGCTCATTCTGCAGATGGAATGGATCCAGTACTTTTTTAAAAATATTTCTATTGTTTTTTAGAATCCTGCTATTGTGACTCCTCTTCCTCTGATTGAGTAGGCATGATGGCGATGACCCTTCTCCCATAGTTGAAACTCTCTTATTAAGAGACTGTCTGAGAAACGAAATCATCATATCAAACCAATCAGAGGTAGGTCTGATTGGATCATCACTTCACCCTAGTAGGATTTTGGAAAGTCAGTCGGTTTTACCCCTTGAGTGTTTTTCCTCCTCCTCTTCTTTTTTCAGTTTTAACGTCCGTTGACATCCTTTTAGTTGTCTTACTGCCTCCTTCTGGCTTTAATAATAAAAAACAATAATACATTTTATTTATGGGCGTTTTTCAAGACACTCAAGTCACCTTGCAGATACAACAAAGGCAACAAATATCAAGACGTAAGTAAAAGACTATGTAATACAATTTAAACCCTTTTCTTGCTCTTCTTCTTCTCCTTTGAGGAGGAGAGGTGCGCCCTCTCGTCGTCTTTTATGTTTGCTTGAAAATCACATTTCAAAGAGCATATGGACCCCTTTCCTTTGATGTCACTTATATACGATGAGAGCGACTTTAGGCATCATTAGTACCGCTGATTTAACCTGCTTAATGTAGAACCATTGAAAGTTCAAAAGGCAATTTATTGAAATACATAAAATTAGAATCTCTAACTGTTTTATAAAAATGTGTAAATCAGTTGTGCCAACAAAATGATGACCAAGTGATAAAGGGAAGAAGAAGATTAAGAAAAACATTTAATCTTGCCGCGTCCCGCCTCCTCCGGCGCAGAATTGTGACGTCTGTCTCACTTAAATGACGTAAAAGTCGGATGAAATGCGACATGACCGTTCCTACCGTGTTCGCTTTGAAAAACATTCAAATAAAAAAATAAAATCAGATATGGGTCACATATGGGCAAAAAAGTCCAAACTGGAAGCTTGGAACACTTCCCATGTAAATACTCTTCGCTGTGTAACCAAGCTCTCCACCATCTTTACGCTGAGGATCGTCCTCTGCTAATTTTTGTCTTTTTTTATCCCATCATGATCCATTTTCCATCACTGTCATGCATTTATTGAACCTGTTGACCTGATGAACAGGTGGCTGTAATCATTCGGTCAAAGTTGAGGGAATTAGGTGAAATGGTGGGTATGCAATGCATAGTAAGGAGCGGCTGTAGCTCAGTGGGTATAGCAGCTGTCTCCAATCGGTAGATTGGAAGGTAGTCAGTTCAAGCCCCGGCAGCAAGTCTATGTGTCGTAGGATCCTTGAGCCACACCTGGAACCCGACGTGCTCCTTGTGCGCTCAGAAATGGTAAAAAAAAAACCTTGCTCCCTCCGGGTTGAGAAACCATTTCACTATGTTGTACTGTGTATGTCTATGTGATTAATAAATTATCTATTATTATCACTTTTGTTTGTGTGATTCATCTGTGAGCAGTTTTGACTGCAAACTTTTTGCTAAAAACATTGACAAACTGTCTCGTCGGCGGTAAAATGGCTCACCTTTATCATTTGGCTGAAAACCAGAATGTTGTTTGACTTAATGACCAAATGATCCATGACGTTCGCCTTAGATCAATGCTCTTTGAAGACATTTAGCTCCTGAAGGAAGGAGATGGAAGGATGATTTCACTCAACATAATAGCAACCAGATGACGTGGTTAAACGTCAGCCAGACAACGTGGAAACGGTGATCAATTCTGACTTTTCTGATCCATGCGGCTTTTTTTTCTTTTTCAAACAAAGATGACTGGAGTCGATTCTGACGATTATGCCGTTATTGTGACAGGCCCGCCTGCGTAACGGACTTTTTATTTTCTGATGTCGTGTATTTTTTCTGCCACAAAGGCGCAGAAGATTTCAAAAGGGAAATAACCAACCGTTAAGAGAAATCAAAGCGTCAGCATGCTGTGTGTTTAATAAAGATCACTGTTCTGGCAGCAGATAAAGAAACTCTGGATTTCAGAGAACTCTTCCAAAGCTCGTGAATTTTTCAGCCTTGTGACATTTTTCTCGGCTTTGCTTGGAAACTGCTCGGAAGAATTTTTCCAGGTTTTATTGTCATTAGTCCGATTCTCTGTCGGACTGTCAGTGAGTGTTTACGGGCCAGTCGTGGTTTCGTGTGCTACAACTACCAATTTATTCGGCAGCCTGCGAGCTTTCATGGTCTGATGTGTGTCTGCTTTATAGGTTAATTTAAATATAGTAGTTTAGGCGGGGTTCACAGCATTTAGTGGCTACAGATCCACATTCTCTGCCCCGCCAAACTCTTCACTCTTTTGCCGTCTTTGCTTGCAAACAGTGAGGCTGGGTCCTGGTGTTCCTTCTGAAACTGTAAGTTCTTTTCTCTGCACACTTTTCTACACGGGGAGATATGTGGTTGTTGAATTATGTTAATGTTCATTTTATGGTGGAGGAGAACCGGAGCGGGATAAAAGCATGTTTCAAGCTTTGCAATCAAGACAGTAAAAACATGAAATAATCCGAGGGCCAATTTGTTTGCCGTGGTTGGAATCCATGTTCTTTTTCTTCCCCTCTGAACATGAATTATCAGAGGGTAATTCTCTTTCTTCTTTGGGAATAGATGTTCCTGCTATCGGGACATTTAAGCCCCCAAAAGCATTCTTTGGGAGTTTTTTTTTTTTCCCCTCTTTGTTTGTGTTTTTGTCTGTTTCGAGTCAATTTTTTGGATGTTGGAAATAGAGTATTGAGGAACGGCTGCCTTAGAAGCTGAGGAAAAATAATCAATGAAAGAAATAACTGCTTTGAATGATATTTAATCGCACCGGTCTCTTCGTGGTCTCTAGTGAATTGTTGTACAGCCTCGTCTTTTTCTCCCTCATCACACATTTCCAACTTTTTCATTTTTTCCAACGTGATACGGGTTATTCATTTGCACACTAGAAGATCATGCGGATCATGATTCTCCATGTGAGCTCATATGTTTGCCAAAAGGATTCAACCCGGCTTTGGAATTGCGCCAATCCCTTTTGGTGCCGGCATGCCTGCTGACAAAGAATGCCTCACAGGAGTCACAAGACAATATCTAACCCTTTATCTGGATTTTTGTGGTTTAAGAATTCCAACAAATATTGATGAAAAATCAGAGACATCCCCTTATTGCTGTGAGCTTCTGCTGCTGCTGTGTAAAAGGTTCATATCTTCTCAATCCCTTCGTATCCCTCAGATAATCCTACTACCATACTCATATAACACGCAGAGATGATCTCTGAAATGATGATCTCTGAAATGTAAAAGCTAGTTTGTTCTCCCAACTAGCTAACTAACTAACTATAAGTAACATATACATATTTAATTCGTCTTCAATTTGTCATGCAATATAGTGTTTATTATTAGATTTGTTAAAATAACTGAACTGTTCTTGTGGACACTCATAAGTAACAATGTTGGAAATGCTATAAGTCTTCATTGCAAATGTTAATTACACATGAATTAGAAAAGGAGAGAACACATCCATAGTATGCACTGTCTATAAAGTCTCTAGCTGGTTTCTGTTTAGTTTTCATATTGACTTGACTTTAGTTATTTTGAGTATAAGGAACTATTTGGGATCACACCTGACTAGATGTCAGAAATGCTTCTTGTTTATGAACCATGACTGTCCCTCAGATTGTTTGGTCCGTCTCTTTCAGCTGTTCCTCAGAGCCTCTGGTTTGTTTGTTTTACCTGTTAGTCATTATATTGATTTTAAAATTATTTCATTAGTTTATTAGGCACAATAGCGCTACACCTCTGACACCATGTGTGTGATGTGCTTCTAGTTCAGGAACCAGGAAAGTCCCCCAGAGCCCCTGGTTCTTTTCTTTGAGCTGTTCCTTAGAGCATGAATAGAACATTTGACAACGCTGCTTTCAGACACTATAAGTTCCACACCGCTGGAGAATCCGGACCAGCTGAGACATGGACCAAATTGTGTTGGTGGGTCCTTGCTTGGTGTTCCTGGTCCGCTGTGGTTAGTATCTACCAAATTGGTCTGAGGAGAAACAATTAGTTGAAGCTTACTGACACAAAGGGGGGAGTGAAGGCAATCCCATCGTCTGATCCCAAAGACAAATTATTGAAACGTTAACGCTGGTGCCAGAACACACGGTGACATCAGAGAGCTGCTGGTGACAAAAAGGGGACTTACACAATATAAGATGGTGGTGGTTCTTATGTTGTGACTGATTGGTGAATATAATGAATTAATAGTATTTTTAATTACAAGCAGATGACGTTTACCGCAGATGTTTCTTTGTCTAGAGAGGCAGCTGCCCAGCCCGTCCTGAACACTCTATTTTGGGCTCAGGGTCATGAGGTTTATGCTTCTATTCCGGGACCGGACAGACCATGAATGGTTGTTGGTTGTTTTCCACTGTGGTTGCCATCACAGACTCATCTGCTTCTGGGCTTTTGATCTTTTTTACTGCATCCACCAACATATTCCGCACTGGCTATCTCATACCTCAGTGGCCCAGAGGAATGGTGAGAGAAAGATAATCTGCATGCCGCTGAGGTCAGAGGTCAGTGAAGTGGGTACCCACACACTCCGCACAGAGTACTTAATCTTCTCGTCGTAAACAAAGTGAGGCAGGGGGGTAGAGGAATGGCCTCCAATCATCCATCCATCCTGCCCATTACTGTTCCGGAGCATTACACCAAACTATCTACACACAACTACCAAACACCGAAATGGAGCCTTCCACAAAAATGTTGTGTGTATTTTTGTGTTTCCGTTGTTATAAGTTGAACTTAATTGCTCAATATGTCAGTGGGATTCCACAAAATCCCACTGACATCACACCTTTTTCATGCTCAACAGAGGTACCTTATGATATTTTGGGTATTTTAAGCATTTTATTCATCGATTTATCTATTTAAAAATATTCCTTTTTGCCAGCTATACATATTGATAATCATATTTTGTTGGATTCTTTGCTAATAATCATAGAAAACGTTAGCAGGCTATGATGATTAGCATCATAGCAATCATCATAGCTATGATGCTAATCAAAGCTATGATGATTAGCAAAATATGTTTCCCATGGTGATGGGAAGCAAAATTTTGTTTTTTTGGTTCTTAACATTTCATCCTGTTATTAGTTCTGGATGAAAAAAGAATGTTCCAGTGTGTAGGATTTCAAGGGATCTATTGTTGAATTCTGGTGAATGTCACTGAAGTCTTGAGGTCACCATCGTTCACGTACATTCAATAACTCTTTTGTTAGTTCACTAGATGTAGAGATAAAGGTTTGTCCTGCTGCTGGTGAGAGGTGAAAACTGATTTACAAACCAGCAAGTCGAGATTCATCCTCTGAGGAGCAAGACTGTGTGAACTGAATTCTTTTTCTTTTTTTTAAAACATATTTTATTGCCATTTAAAAAATAATATTATTATCCATGTGAAACTGACATTTTAAACATTTCCCCCAAAACCTCTCACCCAAACAATTAAGCTCTCAACCCAGGGGGAAAATAAAATAAAATAAAACAAAATAAAACAAAAAAACGAAAACCAAACATTGAAATAACAAGACTGTGTGAACTGTGTTCTGTCATCTTTTCAGGTCGTCTGTGCTTGAGTCAAAGAGTTAGCCCTTGTCAATTCATTCTAGAAGCAGTATAACTTATACTAACTAATACATTTGTTGGGTCCTGTAGATAATTAAATAAAGAGTTTGGTCTAGACCTGCTCTTTCTGGAAAGCACCTTGAGACAACTGTTGTTGTGAATTGGCGCTATATAAATAAAGATTGAACGTGCACCAATCTGCCATTACGTTATTACCACATACAGGGAATAACATTGATTATCTCTTAACCAGTGAGTGTTTTGACTTGAAGTTGATGTTCTAAGCAGGAAAAATGGGCAAGGATTAAGATCTGACCACCTCCAGAACTGCAGGTCTTTTTGGTTGTCCTGGTCTTCAATGGTTAGTACCTACCAAGGCGGTCGAAGGATAGAAACTGGTGAACTGGTGAGAGGATTATCGGCACCCAAGGCTCATCGATGCCGATGAGGAGTTAAGGCCAGTCCTTGTTACCGGATCCAGTAGAAGAGCTAGTGCAGCACAAGTTGCGGAAGACACAACTTGGGGATATTTAGATGGACTGAACGAAGGGCCGATACCAACAGAGCCACACTAGTGTGTATAAAAGCTGAATATATGACATAAATACTAGTGTCAGCCTTGGCAGACTGGAACCAGCAGGCCTCAGACACTCTTAATGTCACTTAGCCGTAATCATCACACAAGCTTTAACGAGTGCCAGGGAAACCCCGATGCTCGCTCTGACGCACGTCTTGGCATTAAGATAAGTCCCATCCCAATCAGTGCCAGCTGGTATGCACCAGCAGAATCAAGATGTTTCCCGACAGAGAAATACAGTGTAGGGATGGCTGTTGGTATCGGGCTGACACTGACAGACTTTACCAGTTGGCCGCTTTCTTCCCCTACTGCTCTCTGCGTCCCGGTTGCAATGGGAAACCTGAACAATGTCCGAGCCAGTAAAACACGTGCTGAGAGTGGCCATTGTTGCCTTTTCTTTTGCAGAAATATAACTGTTCTTTTTTTTTAATGTCTGCATCCCCCAACAACAGATTCCCCCTGTAAATCTTTTGCAGGAGCTCCACTACTTCGTTCTGCGATGTGCACCACCCAAGATAATGGTTGAGAGCTTGAATGTGCAGCAGAATAATAACGGTTGCAGCCAAAATAGCAGAGAAATTGTAGGCGTAGCGTAAACTGAGGAGTCTCACTGCACCACCAATCTGCTCGCAGACAGAAAAAGAGATTCCGTATACCCTGGGTTGATCTCAGCTGTCTGTCCTGGAGCTCGAATCCGGCCTGCTCCACTGACTAGAAAATGACAGTAATGCTGTTCTTGTTGAATTTCAATTATTCAGGTTTTCCATGAAAACATCATTTTACAGCGACCCTGCAGGTTGCTTCTCCATAGCATACACAAGCCATCCACACCAATAATACCAGCTGCCGGTTCCATTGTTGTGGCTGATCAGTGGATATAACATATTTCATCATTTACGGTGCTGTAATATTGTACTGTTTATTTCTTATCAGAAGTCTACAAACTGTTGAACTACACTGACCAGCCTCAGCGTTAGAACCTGTCGCCTGTTGAGGCTGATTGGTGTAAATCCAAAATGATAAACACGACTCCAGGCCTGATGTCCAATCTTCACTGGATGTCAGAGTGAACACGTCATCTCCAGGTGACTCCGTTTAATTATGTCAAATCGCCAAAGCGACAAACGAACAAATTGAGGCCGCAGTAGACCAGAAAAATTACTGTTTTTGTCAAAATGGTTCCATGCATCAGTTTGACGTCCGTTAATCCCAATTAATTGGCTACTTGTGCAGGGAGAAACTGATGTTCCCTCATCCAAAGCTACATTTGTCACATTATCTTAATAACTGTGTGTATAATACAGGGTCATGAATATCACAGTTAGTAGGGTGTAGGACTTGTGCCATGGTTTGTTTTAGTGCAACATGATTGGTTGATGTAGAGCGGACCGATTCTGGATCCAACCAGAATTACTGCCTGGAATCAAGATCTTGATTCTGACCTCCAATTTTTTTTCTTTCCCAAGTTCATTGCTCTCAACTACCTTAAAGAGGTTCAATAAAACAATCACTGTATATAATAGTTATGTAATATTTAATGTTCATGGTAATTTTCAAGATTTATTTTCCCATAGACTTCAGTGCGAGGAAGAACTGGATCGATTTTAGGAAAGGTCGGTCATATATTTCCAACACTAGGGGGAGTTTTATCTCCAGAAGTTTATCGGGCCATGATATCTAAACCATAGGTCAAATTTAATCAACATTTTGTGCATATGAATCGACATGAGGAGATTTATCTTCTTTATATCATATTTAACTCAAACAGTTTTTATTTGAGCTATTACTCTGTGTTTCAGACATAACTTCACATTTAATCCTAGGAGTTCAATCAGGGGTATTGCTTGTACAATGCAGGGGATTGGGGGCTTTTCAGGGATATACCCTTGCTGTCAGGGACAACAGCGTAGGCCCAGTTCAGTTTTTTACTTATATAGTCTTCTCTTAACTTATGAAAACTTCCACCATTCAGAAAGTGAACCGAGGTTTAGAGGAGTTTGTTGGATTAATCTCTTTCTCACCTGCATCAGCAGGTTTTTTTCTCTCTGGATTACCTCATTCTGGATTAATTCGTTCTGGATTAATTCATTCTGGATTAATTCATTCTGGATTCATTCATTCTGGATTCATTCATTCTGGATTTATTTAAGATTTATCTTCCGTCACATCTTTTACCTTGGAATCCACTTGTGTCTCTCCCTACCTCTCGTTCTCTCTCTCTCTCCTGATCTCACTGTTTCATGCGGTTTCTGTCGCTCTGGTCTAAAACCAAGTTCTCATTTATGCAGGCAGAAAGTAGAAACCCCTTTACTTGATGCAGCTGAATATCGCAATGAAAATTCTGCAGAAATGTGCCACCTCAGAAGTGAGAATTTCACACACACGCACACACGGAAAGCATGGTTTTTATGTATTAGCATTTATAACGAAGAGCTAGAAGCTGATAGAAATGGTGTCAGGATGATTGCCTCTTTCCAGTTAACCTACATTTTCCAGGAAGGTTCTGTGCCCTGTGGTGTCATGAATAAAAAACATAATTTATAGGGAACCAGTGTATATGTGCCTCAAACCATTCTGTTCTATATCCATTACTTTGTGCACCCAGCAATTACCTCATATCACTATGTAATAGTATAAAACCACAACTTGTCCGCTGCCAGCGTTTGAGCTGCCTTAATTTTTTTTAAAAAAGGGCATTTTTCTGAAACCAAACACTTGTTCATGCTACAAAAGTCACAAAGACACTTGGAAACATGGATGACCGTCCATGCATGAGCCACTTTTTGACTTCTTGAAATGTGTAACTCCTTGGAGCCATTTTTCATGACAATACATGCCAAGACCAATCACTGCGTTGACACCCTCTGATGCCAGGAACAAGTTGACAGACACAGCTTCTGGACGCCAGTAGCTGCGTTTGGATCGGAGCGAACAAAGTGCCGTGGCTCCTCGCCAACAGCAGTCGAGCTCCCACCCGGCCTTTCAACCCCCAGCTTTCGTTTTCGCGGAAACCTTTTCTTTGTCTCTGTCGGCTGCCTTTCGTTCATCAGCGGCGGGGTCTTTTACTCGCCGTCATTCATCTCGGCTCTGCTCTAAAGTGTCCTTGCAGGTATGAGGGGGGGGGGGTTTAGTGACGGTGTAAGATCCGGCAGAATGATGAAGCCCACTGGAACAGATATATTGCCTTTATTCAGCTAGAATACCGGCGCTCCAGGCTGCAGCTTTGTTTCACTGCACATCGGCCGAAGAATCCGTCAATCGTGCCAGTTAATGGATAAGAAATCAACAGTTTCCTCTTTACAAATATTAACTTATTTTTTTTGTATATTCATTTGTCAACGCATCCATATTGTAAATGTCGTGCCGAGGCATTGCGTGACAGTGTGTGATAGAGCGCCATATGCTGCTCCCACAGACCTCACACACACAGGAGACATAACAGCTTTAACTCAGCTCTATTTTGAATTCCACCCTCTTTATTCCCCTGTCAAAGGGGGCATATAATATTACTCTCATCCGCTCTTCTGTCCCGAACAGGGAATAGAAGAGCGGATAATTTTTTTTATCTGTTTAACTAGTTTTGTTTTTGTTCACAAAAAATGATCACGATCATATTAATCTAATTGTTTTAATTTGTGTTTTATTCAACACTTTGCTGTTAAATATATGTAGTACATTTAGAACCGGTCCCTACACTAGTAGAGTTGTTTTTTCTTTGCTTGAATCCAAAGTGAGGATTACACAAAACAAGATGTTCTTCTCATTACTTCTGGAATAGTGTTATTTTTTATGGATTAAAGTAAGCACATGATTTCTGCATAGCCGTGTGCAATCCAATCATTCTGATCGGTTTACTCAAACTGAATCACATGATCGGACGGTTAGCGGCGTCACACTTTAAGGTCAGAGCAATTGATGCCTTCAGGCGCTCCATGAAAAAAAACAACAATCAAACATGACTGTGAACGTTGAAAGGCTGCTTACTTCTCTGTGGCGTAGTGACGTCAGGATTGAGACCAATAAGCACATTGTCATTCAAATTATAAGCACTACTATCTATTACACCAATATATATATATACTGTGTATATAAATATATACGTATATATATTCAACTGTGGTAGGAATACATTGAGAAAACATTCGGATTTTTTACATTTAATGACCTTTTTTGTCAACTGAGCAGAATCTATGTAATCTTTATGTGTTTCCTGTTTTTAATAATTGTATTCTTGTTGCTATGGTCGTAACCAGGAAGTGATGCTGATGATGTGTGCCGCCCCATTTTTGAATATAGTAATGAGTATCCATTAATAACTGTGACAACAATGACTATGGCTACCAGTGAGGAACTGACAACTCATTCAGGGTCTACACTGCGCCTCTCCTAACGTCAGCTGGTTTAGGCTCCAGCCCTTGTGACCCTGAACAGGATACAGATTACAGATGACTAAATGAGCGATGCTTCATCCCACGTGTTGTAACCGCTATATTCATGAAGTTCATATTGGGTTAAGCACTTTGAACATTCCATTCCTACAACAGTCCTCTCTTGTTAGCAGTCCCGCCCTGAGGAACACCCATTTTGGCTCTAAAACGGTCATTGTTTTTCCTCTTCTTGTGATATTTTTGGTGATTTTATTTTAATTTTTTTACGTCACTGGAAGCGATAACTGCCGATAATGAAGTTATTTGTTTCTAATTAATAGCATTCTCTTTAGATGGAGATTAACATAATTAATCAACCTTAATTATCCTTATTTCATGTTGGACATGACTCATTAAATTAATACCAGCATATTTTTACCTCTATAATTAAACACACCCTCGGTGATTTTTTCATTTATGAGTTTATATTCCCTAAAAGTTTGCGTTCTATTATTGATTTCTTCAGTATTAGTGTCATACTGTGTAAATTATAGTCTTGGATTAGACTAGATTATGAAGGTGTACCCAGTAAACTGGTAACTAGGTGCAAGGTTTTAGCGGAATGTTCACCCACTTGAGTCAGTTTCAAACCCAGAGTCTCTCTCCTGACGTCTCTATATCAGCAGTGAAGAGATCCCAGCTGCTCCTGACATCCCTGATGAAGGTCTCCTGGCGTCTGGTCGTACAACTTTGGTTATTTACAGCACGTTTCATTCGACGAGAGATGATGACGGCATCTCTTACCTCCTTTTGATTGATAAATGCTCTCAGGCCTCTATAAGCTGCGGCGTTGCTTTTACGAAGGGTAAAGGACAAAGCCTTCCGACGAAGGAGGGATGATGTCATCCTCATCTTCCCTCAAGTATCGACCGCTCACAGATTTATGAGTTTGTGTCAGTGGCCGTTCCTGCCGAAGGAATTGGTCTGCGGCGTCAAACCGTGATTACTTGTGAGGTTGTTGCTGGTACTAGAAAATGTACCTGCTGTAGTAATCCATTTTTGTCATCTGCTGTTAGTGTGTTAATATTTGTCATATTGTAAAATGTAAAAAAGGATTTGGGTGTAATTCATAGTCTTATAAAGGCCTGATTCAGATTATTTAGGGAAACCACAATTCTTATGAACATAGGGAGGAATGAATTCTGTCCTCTTCATCCATCATCCTCAACTCTGAAACAGTTAAAAACACTTTTAATGAAAAGCAACATGATCAAGCACTGATGTAAAATGTTCTACTCACAATAATAAAAGTGTGTGTGGTAATAAAAAAAATTAAAAAAATATTAATAAAACTAACATTGTAGTAATGTAGTAATTAATAATAATACATTTATTTATTTAAGTTGCCTTACAGGTACAGAAAACAAACACAAGAAGACAACAGGAAATAAATAAATAAAAACAATGAATTACCCAATGATAATTTTCCAGTGACAATAATCAGGCACTGAAGCCTTTTTTTCTCCTCCTCCTTTCCATGGTTACACTTTGAACTGTATTTGGATACTAGATGAGGGTTTCCGGGGCATAACTAAAAAAAAAAAAGGTCAATATTGTTTATGAAACTTTGTGAGCTCATGATCTTGAGACGCAACTTTTTTTTATGTGGATAATGAAGTTAGTAATCTGGTGTTCTACGACGTTAACAGTCTTGTGGCGATCTGTTTGCTGATTGCATTGGTTAGCTTTGATGTTGCCACTCTGTGCCCAGATTTTTTCTCAGGTCACATTTTGGTGCACATGACTTGGTCCCGTCTCAGTATTAGCCTCTTTACTAAATCAGCAAAGATTTTTATTTGCCCAAAGAGGATTCTTCAGACTTGTATTGCTTTGTGGAAAACAACAACTTATGACTGTACTGTGTGTAAACTCCCATGAGGAACCTTTTAAAAAATAAAACCTTTCCGTTCATCAAACCGCTGTAAATCTCCTCGTTCATTGTGTAACCTCCATTTGCCACAGGTTTCATTGGAATTCCATAACCCTTTTATAGCCCTTTTTATATAGATATCGACATAATATGGATAACAGTGACACAACAAAAACGTCTTCTTTTTTTTACTGTAACCAGAAGCAGAACGCAGAAGCAGAACGGCTCTCAAAACTGTTTTTAAGGCTTCCTGTCGTGAGCTGCACACATAATACGTCGTCAGAACGTCAGAAAACCCCATCCTGGCTTTCCTCTTCACGTTTACACAGATGTCTGATTCACCTCCGTTACTACCCCTGCTACCCCTGAAAAAGTCAGACCCCATCACACATCCACAGAACAGCGGGGCGGGTTCAAATTGGGGTCAAACTTAGTGATTTGATGAATTGGCATCAGCATGAGAACGCTAAAATGTCATGAATTGATTTACTGACGGGTTTTTATGAAGCAAAAATGGTCAAAGTACTCAGATATACACTGTAAAAAGGAAATTGTGCAAAGAGCTCAAAAAATTACTTCAACTGATAACACCTAATTAAATCAAGTATTTACAACTTAAAAGAATAAGTTGGCCTCAAAAATACTTAATTTAATTGTGGTTAAATGGTTGTGGTGGAAATTCTACAAATCTTTTTCAAAACATTTATGTTATTTGTGCATGATTGTGACATTCTTTTATTTCTGCAGTGTTTTAAGAAAATTTTTACACACTGTAAAAAGAGAAATATCGAGTTATTTACTCAAAGTTATAAGAATTACTTCCACTGCTGACACGATTAAGTATTTTCGTGTCAACCAAAACTTGATATAATTGTATTGAATCTTTCTTACAGTGTATTTTTGGTCAAGCTCACTGTCTCCCAGTTTGGACAGAACAAACCAGATTAAAATGAAAACCAATTACAGATGAGCAGAGTTTTAACTTTCCCTTTCTCTCTTTGCAGGTATATCTCATCAATGTCACTTACTCCGATAACACCTCCCACATCATCTACAGGAGATACAGCAAGTTCTTTGACCTACAGGTAATGTCTCATCACTTGTGCGCTATCTTGGTTGGAAAAATGGATAAATCTATTTCGGCTGATGCATTTTGAACATAGCTGTCCTGTGAACTTGTTGCAGTGTTGTTCTTTTTTAATTAATGCGTAAGCCCTGCCACTGTTGACTGCTTACCGGTCTGTGGCCCTGTTCTCCACCCTTTAGCGTCTCAATGAATCAATGTGTTTGTTAGTAATTGGTAGGGGAGCAGGGGAGACATGGTGTCTATCCCTCAGCCATATAGAGACACAGCAATACACTGTCTCTCTCTCTCTCTTGCTCTCTCTCTTTCTCTCTCTCCCCCTCTCTGCTGAGGGGGAGATGCATCTCATCTCGACTCCGCTCTCAAAACGTCAAGGAGCTGACAAGCATTTTTATAGTACAAGCCAGAAATCCTCAGGGAAGTGAATTTAATGGACCAGGCTTTACAGCGGGTTCTCCGTTGGTTCGTCTTGTGCTCTGATTGGTGGCGTCTTTAAATAAACTCCAGCGGGGAGGAACGTTTGTTTCTCTCAGTTGTTTTGCTCTTGTTTCAAAAGTTTCATCAAACTTATTCCAGAACGGCGCAGAGATTGCAGTTTTTAAAACGCCTTACAGACAGTTGGCGTGGATGTGTTCTCCTTGCACCCTTGGCTTGCAGCAGGCTGATAGCATATGTATACTGGAGCAGAGGCCTCGGGGTCACCGGTGACCATGAAGGGGCTGCAGTGAGAGAGTTACAGGGGGCACATCTCAATAGCTCCAGTGTGCTAGTGCAGCAGAAGGTGATGTTTCAATGAGTGGAGGAGCGGCCCTCTCTCAAAGGTTCCATTGATAACCCTTGAGGCAGCGTGAGGTGAAAAAAAAAAATAGGCCCCCCTTCCACTACATAACTGATTACTCCACGTATGGAATAAAACACAGAGGCAGAATAATAAACACGGAAATGCTAACAAACTATGTCTCAACTGTGGAAAAGTCAGAACTAATAGAGAGCGGAGAGGATGCGTGTCTTCCCCTAGATTGTCCGCCCCTTGTGCGGTCCACAAATTATTCTGGGAGGAAACTAATGAGGCTTAATGGTTCCTGGGTGGACCAGCACAAAAACGCTCTCAGTCATCAGCAGCAAGTTTGTTTTTGTTAGCTCTGTCGGACGGCACAGAGCAAAGGTCGTTCAACTTGAGGCCCATTTATTCTCCATCTGTGTCTAAGAATAGATTTGTCCGTTTCAAATGGTGTATTCATCGACACCTGATACACAGGGCTGTGTGAAAGTATCCTGACTTCTTACGTTACATTAACACGAAGCAACTTGAGCAAACTGATACAGATCAGATAAAGTGTATAAAATATAATTTTACCTGATATAGATGGAATAATTATGTTAAATAAAGCAAACCACTTCATCCAAATGCTTCTGATAACGTGAACTTTGGCCCGATCTTCTTTGCGGAACTGCTTTAGTTCAGCCACACTGGAGGGTTTGTGTCAAAAAATAAAAAAGATTGTTCTCTTATAACACAATTAAATTAAGTGCTATTGAGTCTAAAATTTGAGTTGAAAATACTTTAATTGCAATAAAAAAAGAAAATCACCAAATAACCAACAAAAACTATTTTTGAAGTGTATAATATTCGTCATAAAATGCTACGGGAATAAAATAATGTCAGATCTGTGCGCCGACAATTAACCTTATTGATTCATTGTTTTATACTTTAGGTATTTGATGGTAGAATTGTGACAAAAAACAATTTCCAAAGCCGGAGTTTCTATATTTAATGCTTTTTGGGTCCAATTATCCACTGTAAAAAGTGTTGTAATTGTTGATGAACATAATAATAATACTTAATACTTATTACTTGACTCAGTTAAGTTGAGTATTGTTTAGCCTGACTTAATGATTGTGGTTGTAAGTACGACATTTAATTGAGTGTCATCAGTTGAAGTAATTCCTTTGAGATTCTCAATAATCCTCTTTTACGGTGCATGAACCGGTCTTTCCATGTCCCACCTCAGCACCTCAATGGAGTCCAGGTCCAGACTTTGACTAGATCGATCCAGAGATTTTATCCAGTGATTGCATTCAGGGGTGGATTTACCCTTCTTCTTGGGGTCGTCTTCATATCACAGACTGATGACCTAATATTCTCCTTCAGAATTTTCTGGAAGAGAGCAGAATTCCTGTTGCCCTCAATTACTGTGTATGGTCCTGACCCTGATGCAGCAAAACCTTCCTCCAACATCCCTCCTCCGCCTCCATGCTTGACTGAAGGTACAATGTTCTTTTTGAGGAACAATGTGTTTGGTTGTCACCGGCTATAACGGGACCCTTGTCTTCCAAAATCCCCTTTCCTCTCATCAGTCTGTAGAATAATCTACCAAAAGCTCTTTTTGCTAAAAGGTGTTTGTTTCTTAAAAACCCGACGAGCCTTAATGTTCTTTAGGCTGGGTTCAGTTCACAATTCTCCCATGATGCCAATTTTACTGATCTTTTTCTAGTGGAGTCATGAACTCTGACCTTCTATTGAGGTGAGAGAGGCCTGCAGTTCATTGGATCTTTTCTTTGGATCTTTTTTTACCTCCTGCGGTACCTTTATGGTGAAAAGTCGAAGCTGCAGGGATATCATCGACGGTGTTCTTTTAGGTCTTAAAATACATTACGACATGTACGCAAAGTTCTTTGTATTTTTTCTATCTTTGTGTTTCTAGACAAGTGTTTCTCTATAGATTATGGCAACATTGCCTCAACAGTTTATCCAACAACAACTCTACAGGGATTTGTTTAATCTATTTCCGTCCTCATCCGAATACATCGTAAACCTGGAGCTCGAGAGATAATTCTTGTCTAGACTAACCGGAGCTTATTTTTCAGCTACGAAAGAAAGCCGCTCTCACGTGGTGGATGTTGGTCAAAGATGGGCTGCTTTTACTTTAGACCTTGTCTTTGATGTTTTCATGTTCTCGGTGAATAAAACCACCACTGGTGATGCTGCCGGCCCTCTAACACTCGCTATATCCTCCATCTCTTCTGGTATACGGACGAGAGGCAGAACTCTTTCATCTTGCTAGATGTCTGTATTTGTTCTTGAAACCTTTTGTTTTTTTAGAGAAAGCTAGATCCTCTCCCGTCCAAACATTTCTGACGGTGCAGAGTCTCTGCTGCTCTCAGCCGCTCTGCCCTGCTAACCCTCGGCGAGGGAAACCTGGACCGCCACTCTGGAACTGTTGCAGTGCTTTAACAAAAGCTTTGGCAAAGATCGATGGGGATTACAAGGCTATTTCCTAGTAATAACCAGAACAGTCTGTCTTTGTGGAAACACTTTTGCCCCTAAACCGCCTCTAAATGTGTAAAATGCGTATACCCTTCTGAGGAGCCGTTTCAGGTACTGGTTACAGCTCAAACAGTTTAACTGTCTCTTTAACTTTCTCTCTGTTGCCTATAAAACTCCTTTATACAACCTTCCCCTCTGCTAAAACTCTGGGAAATGATGAATATAAATGGATCCAGTGACATGACTTTGACTGTGACCAGTTTCGGCCCCGCCGGTGTGAAGCCAGACATGTAGAGACCTTGTTAAGGTAAAAATAATAGGAGCCATATTAGCGCTATTTAGTCGCCCACTGTGAATCTGAAAGTCATTAATGACAAATATAGTGAGTATCATAATGCATAATGCTGCCAGGATTGTCCTGTGTGGGGAGTCGTTTTGTCAGTGCACCTTTATTCTGTGTGCACAGAGAGGGAGTAGCACCGCTGCCATCCCTCAAACCCCTTTGAAATGATAACTTCAAGCGCAGGTAGCGAAGAACCAAGACAAAGGAAGCCATAACAGCCAGAGGCGCACTCGGATACATGCCTGGTATATCAACTAGGGGGTCGACTGATGTTATTTCAAGGCTGATGAGACGCTAATTATTTATTATTTAACTTTTTTTTTTCATTTTTAAAATGTTTCAAAATTATTACCTACATAGAACTTAGTGTTAAATAAGAACTGGATAGATTTCGGGAAAGTTTTCGGGCCATAACTTCCTAACCGTAGGTCTGATTTAGTCCAAATTCGGTGCATATGAATCAACAGGAGGAGTTCTACATTGTACATATCTATCTTTTATGTTTATAGTCCGTACTTTACTCCCTAGGGGGAGTTTTTTTAATTAAAAAAAAGTTTTTTGGACATAACGTCCAAACCGTTGGTCCAGTTTAGTCGAATTGTATGTCATTTGAACCACCTAAAGGAGAGTTAGCATGTATTTGTTATAATTTTGGAATAATTGTTGAAGGGGGGGCTTTTGTCGTAAAACATAGTTACTTTTAGACTGTTACTTCCAAACCATGTGTCCGATAATGTCCAAATTGGCTGATAAATCAACACAAGGCAATCTATATAATTTCACTATAATAGTTTATAATTTACTCATTATTAGGATTTGCACATCCACAACCTCACGGCCAAGAGTCCAATGGTGTCTAGAATTAGCTCGTATGAATTGACACGAGGGAATCTGTCTTTTTTTATTACTGAGTTCAGAAAAAATAGTTAATGGTATTTATCTTCATGATTGAGTATCCATGGGATCTTATCTTAGAGCATATTGCTGCCTTCATAGAAACGGTAAGCTTGAGCCAACTCGGACTGTTGGGGATTATTATGAGGAGTTGAATCAGGGGCATTGCTTGAAAGCGCAGAGGATGGGGGGCTTTTCAGGGATATACCGACTGCCTATCCTTAGGTAGTATTCAAGAACAATGATAGCAGGAATGTGGATCTGATGTAGATTTCTAGTGAAAAGAAATACATCCATCTTTACTATTTAATGCTTCTACTCCACTAAATTACTTCATATATTCAGATTATTGAAAGTCCTGTGTGTAGAGCAAATGTTAAGCTCCTCAGCCCACCCCTCCCTATCCAAGCAAGGTGGGAGAATCTCTCTATGAAGATTAGAGAGGAAGTGGGAGAAAGATGGGAAGTATAAATAATCTGTTCAGGGAATAACTGGCATCTTTTGTGCCTCACAGTTTGTCCCTCAGCAGCAATTCCTATATGGGAAAGACCACACCGCTGTTTATCTACGTTTTCTGCCGTCATCTGTCCTGATTTCATTTTTGCTTCTTCACTTTTTCTCTTTGAAGGCGAGGATTTATTAATTTTTGTTCTTTGACGAAATAATAAGCATGATCCTCCATTTGTCAATATCTGACAAACACGTCTCACAACTCAAAATAGTTAGCTAGCAACTTTATTATCTATTATCTTCTTTGCTGGTATTTTAGAGATGAACTGTTTCTTCGTCTTTCGGCTTCTTCAATCTTCAATAAAAATGAAATGCCTTCTTTTAATGATGACCGTTTTTGTTGCATTTTAGTGTAGAGCTACACAATTATGACCAAAATGATAATAAGAATTATTTGATTGGTTTTTTTCCCTCATTGTTTTCTTACCAGTTTGTTATCAGTTGTGCGAATGAACTGGACAGCAGTAAGTCTATATTTCTCTTCTTCCAGACAGTGCAGGTAACCTCAGTTAACGGGATCAGATACCATCAGCCCAGTGTGTTCGCCCGTTTTCCTGAGGCCTTCTTCACTCACAGCGTTTATTGGACACATATCTCTGACCAAATGGAATGTGATCACACGGGTGTTTGGGTATTTATATTTTTGGGTCTATGGGTCTATTTTTTAAAGTGTGGATGTGAAGAGCTGCACAGGATGGATGACTCATGTTAGCAATGTTTAGACACACGCATGTGGTTTATTTTTGGTTACCCGCCTTAAATTGGAAATACAAACAAAAGATCATGATCCGCTTCGGATCATCTTCTTGATCCGAAGCGGATCAAGATGTACAAGCTCTTCTTTCTGAACTCCTCCGGACATTTAATTTTCATTTCGGAGTAAGATGCTTACTTTACTGCAAAGTACAGGCCCGGGAACGGCTGCGATTAGCCAAGAATTAGTCCTGAGGTGCTTTATTTTGCGGCAGAGAGTTGTATGGGAAAAGCAATTACACAAGTTAATATTGATGGTTCATGTAAATGTTGTTGCAAAAATCCTGATCATGATTGAAATGCTCCCAATTGTGCAGGCTTTTCATACATACTTTTGGGAGCCTGACATTTACCATGATGTACACTACTATTCATACTTTTCTGTGGGTCATGGTGTACAGAATGTGGAACGTTTGCATTTTCAGCCCAACCAGACCCTTGATATTCAGAACACTGCAGAGGTTTTCTTTTTTCCTCCGTCACACCCTGACACATTTTTACCTTAAACGCCTCATAGAGGAACAAACTCACCACCCACAATCTCCACCTGTGGTTTCTCCATTCGTCCGCTAAAGAACAGCTCATCTTCATCAGGATGTGACTAGCCCCTCCTGGCTGCTCATCTGTGCCCTGATGTGCTTTCGTCTCAGCGACCCCGTTCCAATGACTCAAAGAGTGTGTCACACGTTTGCAGTGGGCCAACCCATGTTACTCATTAGGAGGGAGGAAACTGGGACAGGAAGGGGAACAGGTCAGCCTGCCGGGGAGGAAAAAAGCAACGAGGAGTCCAACCCAAATGATGGTGATAATGAGGCAGAGGAGGACAGCTATGAAGGGTATGGGAGTGATTATGGTAATAAAGATGACAGGAGTGTTATACATGATTAAGAGTCATGCTGTTGACGCCGGCGACGTTTATGGTGCAGATGGTAGACATTAAAGATAGTGTGATATTGGGGTTTTACTCATTGTGGTTTATTACAGAAAAAGCTTTCATACGTGCATCTCTGGAATCTCTCAGGAGTGGTTTATTTGCCCGGGGCGTCCTTGGGCAATGTTGGAATATATATAAAGCTGTGGCGTGGCTCTCCATCCGACAGAAGGACACGCTCTGACTCACTTTTTTGAGGGCATGCACACACTAGAGCTTCTCTGCAGCAAGTGAATTATTTGTTTGGGGATATTTCTTTCTTCCTTTCCTCTGACCTACCTTTCCTAGTGTTCATTCTGTCTTTTGAAGAACAAACACACACCCATATTAGTCTGGTTTGCACGGAGAGCAGTCCCTTTGGAAGAGGATTTACAGATGTTAGAAGCGGGCTGTGTGCAAACAGCATGTTATGTTCAGTTGGGAAAATTATACAGAAGCTGTGGTCAGAGCTCTTAAAAGTAAGGTCACCGATCTCTAAAGCGAATGGGCCGTTTGACGTAAAACTATGTCTTGACCGCCTGACTCTATCTTTATGCTGTCCTTGAGGATAAATTGCTGAATAGCAAGGCCCCTGGCTTCGCCCGTTTGTCCTCGAGAAGTTCTGTGAACTTACTCCAGCTCGGCTCGGTGAGATAGCCCATTGTATCAGGTCGAGGATAAAAGGCTATTTTATTTAATTCATGAGTCTGTGTGTGTCTGAGAGGGAAATTGAAGGGGAAACATAGTTTTTAGTCTCAGATGAGAGGCAGAGGAAGGACACACACATGCCAAACACAGGGCCTTTTCTTGTGAGTTACAATCAGGCACTTGACGGCACGTCCCAGGCAGGGACCTTGCTGGACTGGGAGTAGAGAGGAGAAAGTATGCAGTTTTTCTCACAGCGAAGGGATCAGGAGAGAGGGCTAAATATAGGATGAATGGCCACAGTTAAGACAGAGTACCACTGTAGATATAGAGTGACCGTGACACATTCAGGGAATCAGTGAGAGGCTAATAGTCAAAGTGTAGGCACAAGTTAATTTATTCAGTTTCATTCACTTTCCATAAGATCATTAGGATATTTAGTCCATGGATCAGGTAGGAAAAGGATAAACAGAAAATCCCCCAAAGTTCCAAGCATGAATCCAAACTGAAGGTTAAGTGGGAAAAAAAATACATAAGACAAGCCGATGATTAGAAAAAAGTGGAAACGGATTATGGAGATCAGGTCTGGGCCTGAAAACACATACTTTTGAAAACGGGTTCTTTTTTGAAAACGTTACCATTTTCGTCTCCTAAAAACGCAGTTCTATGAAAACAGTGACATCGTAGCCCAACTTCACTCATAGCTGTTTAAATATCATCCTAGTAGATATGTATTGACAGAACAACGATAGAAAAACATGAACCATCCCGATGCTGAAGGCGTTCAGTTAATGATTAATGCATGAATGAATGTATGGAGATTCTGATACGTTTTCTTACCGCACTGTCTCCGTGATCACCGGAGAGAATCGTCTGCACTTCCTGGTCGGACTTCTCCCATGGTGTTGATTCTGAAAGGTTACGCCGCCAACTACTTCTCCGGCATACACACTACAGGTGTAGTGTGTATGCGCTACACCTGTAGGTCCATGCATACGAAGTTCATTCTTACGACGTTGCGATATGAAAGCTAAAACGTTTTAAAACGCAAAGAAAAAACTCTATTTTCAGCTGAAAACGCTGTCGCGTAAACGGAGAGCACAACGGACAAGAAACAGGAAAGCAGATATCTGCAGACATGAAGGGAAAGAGGAAAGAGAAGTCACATGACAAACGTGGACAGAAATTGCACAGCAAGAAAAACAGATTTTCAAAATAAAACACGAACTAGCAAAACCCGTAAACAGGAGGCAAAGAACAACACAATATCAAACAACTCCAAATCATCACGTGTTTGCCGGGTTTGGGTTCTCAGTACTAAGGTGGAGTGTTCCTCCACATGATTGGAATTCTCTGCGTGTAAAGACATGGGGACGGAGAACTGTGGTGTATGACGTCAATATCTTCATCTCTTTTTCTGCGGAACGCTCAGAGTGAAGATCGATTGAAATTTTTTGAATCTCTTTCAAAAAAAGAAAAATCTGTTTATTAGTGCACAAATCTTGACATTGTTTATTCCAGTTTTATATAAAAAAAAAATCGTTCACTCTCACTGGAATCACTGGTGCCACTATTAAAATAGGAATTTAAACTTAAATTTTAGACTCAATGATACTCTAACTTAATTGTGTGTTACCAGTGAACAAATACTTGTTATACATTGTAATTATAATATTAAAATAAGTTAAATGATAACAAATAAACACAGTATATAGCATAAAGGACACTGGACAGGAATTTATAAGATAATACAAGGTTCATGTATTCATTTACATCCAGTCTCCTTTTTTACTACCTTTTACTTGACTTAAACTCCCAATTTGGTGATTTTAACTTTGACGATAAAGTATGATTACTCAACGTTCCCTTACTGGCTTTATTCTGTTATGTTGTGATCTACTGCACTTCTCTTTTCTGCGCTGACTCATGCACACAAAGGCTGTTCAAGGTTCTTTTTTTTTTTTTCCTTTTTCAAAACATGTGCAGCTGAACATTATATTTTACACCCTGTCCTCAGCTTTCACTTTCAATGGATTGAAGGAGTGATGTTCAGGGACAGGCAATATAAAGGAATCTGGCTTTGCAGTAGGAGGTGAATGAATGCAGTTATTCCTTTGCCACACATGTGACACGAAGTACACGTACAGGAAGAGGACAAACACTCAGAGTCCTTTTGTCATGCTTTCTCTATTATATCACAGAATGTAAAGAAAAGTATTTATATATCGAAGAAGAAATAAATAATTGCTTTTTGATGGATTGATGAACGTGGATTACATGTTTATTACATGTTTATTACATGTTTATCTCAGTTGTACAAAAACGACCTAACTACCCGCTGCTCCCTGAAGGATTCAAATGCCTATGCAGGGAATACATTTCATAATGTTGTACTGTCTATGGCTGTGTGTGGTTAAAAAAGATTACATCATTCTTATAATAAAGACAGAAACTGTTCAACTATCAGAAGAGCGCCAGCTGACCATCTTCAGTTTGGTGGATGAGTGAAGTGAAGTT
The DNA here is from genome assembly GCA_009660295.1 of Lophius piscatorius. Classification (NCBI taxonomy): domain Eukaryota; kingdom Metazoa; phylum Chordata; class Actinopteri; order Lophiiformes; family Lophiidae; genus Lophius; species Lophius piscatorius. The sequence goes on from VRLP01004622.1 coordinate 44,650, forward strand.
TCCACTCACTGCTACTGACGGGTGCAGTCACACAAGAATCTTGTGATTTTCTTTTCGGTCACTTTTCGGTGTCATAAAGCTGCTGGATTTCGCACGTGATTGTTTTCTAAATGGTTGCTTGTAAGTTTTGTCAACTGAGCTGCAGTCCATAACAATCCATTGAGTTACTTTTCTGTCACTGGTAGATTAACACCTGTTGCAGTGTTGATTGACAAGGCTGGTTAGGAAAAGTAGAGTTAGCAGCAGGTGATATTCTAGCTCATACTTCTGAGCTCACTGTTAATAGCTTCATGTTTAGGATTTGTATGACAATTCCTCGCTGCGGAAATGACATGGAATGAAAAGAAAACGGTTTATTGCAAAAGTAAGACACACTTACAAGGAATTTGACCTGGTTTCTTGGTCAACAAATGCATAAATTCAACATTATCATTATCATTCAACATTACCATTACTAGGTCAAAGTAACTATTTATCTTCCTCTTCTTTGCATTTTGTAACAGCTGGCAACCAGGGTAACGGTGGATTAGGAAAAAATAACTTCTTATTTTGACAAACTTTGTCTGAATCCTCTTTGAAATACAATCAAAAATACGTCAGTATCTTTATTAACCTTTTGTGACACCATCTTCATTCTCCCGGTTCCTGGAAACAACCCATCTGGTATTATAATCGTGTTAAAAACATTCCTGCAGTCTTATTTATCGCTGATTTGGCAGAATTCTGTACTTATCTACAGTACTGGTGGGAAAGGCTGGTCTCGGTCCAGCCTGGCCTCTCAGCCCACATGTTAATGAACAGTCGTTGGGTAAACATCAGTCGGTACGGGCCAGGCTGATCAGGCCAACTTGTCTAGTCGAAACCACACAGAGATAACAGATGAGAGCCCCCCGCTTGAATTTAAAGTGAAACTCTGCTGTCTATCTCATCTTGTTCTGCGTCGCCATCAATCTTCTCTGTATCTGTATTTGCCTCGTTCTGTATGCCCGACCCTGCACCCAGTCCCCACTGCCTCTCATAGATTTCCACATCCGTTTCTCACCCTATCTCCCCCCTCTTCTCCTGCTGTTTGTATATCTCTGCATCCCATACATTCATCTCTGTCTCTCAGAAGTCCCCCCCGTCCCCCCGCCCCTCCAGCTCCCACAATCACCCCCTCCGGATTCTTCTCAGCTAGCTTCCCCTGGCTAATCTCCCATGACCCCCCCCCACCAGGTTTCCAGGGTCAAGTACATTAGCTTATTGAACTACAGGCTACAGAGGTTTTTTTTTATGAGTTTTTACGTTTATTGCTTACATAAATCTTATTTGTGCACATCTGTGTGTGTTTGTTTATTCACCATCTGCGAAGTATGATCCACTGCTGGTGTGTCTAAAAAGTAATGATCCAATTTTAGCCCACTGGGCCTCCTTTCTAAACTGCAATAACCGAATGACCTTTAAATTAAATTAAAGAGATAAATTAAAAAGCCTTCCATAGACCTTAGTTAGAAAGGTTATCCATATTTAATTTTGTTTCAGGTAAAGATGACAAACCGGTGATGACGGCTTCCCAGAATTATTAACCCAAAATGTGGCAAAGTGATAAAATGTGAAGGAAGTGCAGTGTTTGAACTTTTTTTCTAGAGTGCATTCATTCTTGTGTTTCAGGCATAATGTTACATTTTTTGAATTCTCTGCTGTGGTCCGGTTCGGCATGTAGGCCGTTTACCAGATACAGTTTTTGTTTTGATCCACTTGTGAAATGGATTAGGCTACCCCTCTGTAACAGAATGAGATGTCAATCAAACTGGGTGTTTCTTTTGTTCTTTTTTTACGAAAGAGGTGTTTTTGTGGAGCATTTGAATTCTTCTTAGGCGTTAAAACATATTCTTAATGGAATATATGAATCCATGCTAACCCAACTATTGAAAAATCTTCACCAAACATTTTTTAGACCCTTCCAATCTTAATCGAGCAACATTAT